>PVIJ01008226.1:0-75972 GCA_004024925.1 Scalopus aquaticus
CTGGGTTGCTTCCATACCTTTGCTATTGTGAACAGTGCTGCAATGAACATACAGGTGCATGTATCCTTTTGGATTAGTGTTTTTGTATCCTTTGGGTAAATTCCCAAAAGTGGGATTGCTGGGTCGTATGGAAGCTCCATGTTTAGCAGTCTGAGGAATCGCCATACAGCCTTCCATAGTGGTTGGACCAGTTCACATTGTGAACTCTCCACAGGACTCTAGCAGAAGGCTAACCCGGACACAGAATCTGACAAAAACTGGTTCCAGCTTTGAGTCAGCACAGAACCTAAATGAGATCATCATCCCCCAAATCATCTCACATTCCTAAGTTTCAGGTAGGAACATGAAATAATCTGGGGGAAGATGATCTCATTGCTGGGAATTTTACTATCTGCACACCTTACCAGAGCTCCGGGGCCGGCTCCATCCGGCCTGACTGCTTCCCTCTCCCTTCCACTTGCTCGCTCTAGCCATTTACACCTTTAAGTTCCTCATACTTTCTCTCAATGTGTTGGGTCTTGTATCTCTTTTTCATTATTTGAAAATCTTCCTTTACCTCCTTTTTAGAGCCTTTGGCCATGTTTATAGAGCGAGTTGCCCATCTGCTTAAACTGCCCACAGGATTGTAAGTGAGAATCTGTGAGGAAGAGCTGGATCTGGCTTAGTCACCACCATGTTCCTAAACTAGTCCAGTGTCTGAAGCAGAGAACACGCCACAAATATTTGTTGAGTTCACAGAGCATGAGGGAAGGGAGATGTTGCTGCTTTGGGGCCCATAGGGTGCGCTGATGTCTTTTGGAAAACCCCACGCTGCAGTTGGGTACCGGATTCTTGGTGGGAGAAATCACAGGAACCTTCATTTGGCTCCTTTCTTCACAAATGACAGTCAGAGCCGGGGGGTCTTCTGCCTGCTGACCTGAGGTCTTTTTCAAGGGCTCTCAAAGGTCCTGAATTGTATTTTCCCAACTATAAGCATGTATATATTTGAGAGGAACTGACCTAAAGATGTCTTTGAAAAAATTATAAAGTGCATAGTAAATGAAACATTCCCTTGAACTCATTTAAAATCCACACACCTGAAAAATAATTTTCTCTTAACAAGCACTAAAAATTACTTTGACGTTTGCTGAGTCTACCCGTGGCTTTTATAAGATGCTGCTGCCACACAGTCACCTCCATGGCAACACTGATTTCCTATTCATCCAGTAACTTCCACATAGGAAGTCTGAAACGGTTTCCTTTCAAGAACCTGGATCATCACATAAAGTGACAATTGAATCAACACATTGGTTGTCGAGCCCTCTCCTTTTTAAAACAGTCAAACCAAGCATATCTGAGAACAGGGCACCTTCAGAATGTCACCAGAATGCTGAGGACTTGATTTTCACACCAAGACTCAATCTGTGAGTGTGAACTCTTCACCTTAAAAGTTACTTACCCGGACGACTTTGTTTCTTAACCTTTATGTGGTTAGTCGCTGAAATGGCATAGGGTGAAGTGAAGGATCTGCTTTTGGTGAGCGTCATCATTGCTGGGTTACTCCAAGTATCTGGACTGACAGCACTAGGAAGACAGAGCATAAGAAAAATGAAGAAAATGTTCACCCTTTATTTTTATTTTTTTAAAAGATTTATTTTTGCATACAAGCTGGGGTTCAGGCCAGAGGTGTGGGGTGGTGAGAGGGTTCACCAGAGACAGAGTGGGGAGCAGAACAGGCAGACTGACTGAAATACACTGCTGAGGGGAGCAGCGGGTGAGTCAGGAGAGGTCTGCTGTGCCATGTGGGAAGCTCCCTACCCGGGTAATGTTCACCCTTTATTTGGCAGATCATTTCCATAATATTCTTGCCTTCCTGCGTACTGGCTCAGGCTTTGGGACAGAAACCCTTTCCTTCCAAATCACAAAACAGGCTATCTAAGCTCAGTCTCCTTGGCTGTGGGGAGACAGATGTCACTCATCAAACACACTGGGTTAACAAAAGGAGGTAACTTTTCTGCTTACCCAAATCATAGGACTCCAACATGATCTCATTCTATTTCTATAATCACATTCCTCCCAGATATTCCAAAATGTTGGCAAATTTACAGGTTAAGATGCAGGTGCACTTACATTAGTTATGAATATTAAGGTGCCTTTTCTATGCTCTTTATTATTTATTATTCTTGGTTTCTCTATACTCACAAACAGTGCTTATAAAGTCATGCAAAGATAATATACTTTGTGAAGGAAAAGGTTGCATTACACTATCATTTCTTTTACTGGTGATTCCCTGGAAAGAAAGAGGATGGTGAACTAAATCTCAAACAAGCTAATAATGAACCTGCCATTAATGGATGCTATTTCAAGGTGAAAGGTAATGGATAGTTTCACCCACAGAATGATTTTAGCAGGACGTACTTGGTCTGTCTAGGTTGCTTATTACAAATAAATCTGGAATCACTAGATCTATGGAGGGTTGGAATGGAGAATGTTACAGAGCCATGCAATTAATGGGATATAAATTTTGGAGGTGTTCCAAACTAAAATTTCTCTGCATGCATTGCTCAAAACCTTACTAGTTAAATCTGAAACAGAATCTGTCCTCATGTGAAAGAGAAAAGAATTTAGGAAGCTGTGTTGACAGTCTTGGACTGCTCCAAGGGAAAAATGCTTGGTCTGTGTTTCGCTACCACCTGTGTGCTTTCAAGCATTAGTAAATTTGGTACTGGGTAAGAGCTATAATTTGCATGAATATAATTTGACAGTCCAACACTTTGCCAATCTTCAGTTGGCACTGTAAGCAGGACATACCTGGTCCGCCTGGGAAGCTTATTGTAAATAAACCTGAAATTGATGGAATTATGGGGCCATGAATGGGTGGAGATTGTCATGTAAGCTGTGTAATTAATGAGGTACAATTTGGAGGTGTTCCATACCCAAAATGGCTTCTTCCGTGCAAGCAACATTATGCATGCATTGCTTAGAACCTCACTTCTTACATCCACACTACAGCATGTACAGCATGTAGTTATGAATATTAAGGTGCTTTTTCTATGCTCTTTTAATATGTGGAGAATTAATGATCTTCAATGAAAATAAAATTCTCGCTATAGATCCCATTCTTAATATAATATTAATGAAATGTATAAATAAAACAGTAAGTTGATATACTCTGTGTGTGTGTTTGTGTGACTATAAATACCTATTTTAATGTATAGGCATTTCCACATAGTGCCCTTTGTGTGATCCTGCTAGGAGTCTTTGCTTTGACTCTCACTCTTTTGATTCTCGCTCAGATCTTACACATGTGTAATTTGGATTCTGGAGAGAAAAACGGCACATTGTTCTCCTTGTGCTGCCACAGCAGGGGGAAGGTCAGCACCTGCTGTGGCGCTCAGCCCTCCTCCGCCGAAGTGGCTTCTGCTATCTCAGCTCTACATATGACAATTTCAAGCTAGCTCCCAAGTTGTACCAGGTCCCAAGAGTTTTTCTAAACGAGTTTACATCCTCCTTTCTCCTAACATACAGAAGTAGAGTTCAGGTCCAAAGTTGACTTGGGATGAATCGGGTATGATCTATTTCAGACTTTTGAAAGCCTCCCTGGTGGCCTTGGGGTCTAAGTTTCAGCACTATCACCGCTGTGGACTGAGTTTGATTCCCGGCGGGGGAGCTTCCCACATGGCGCAGCAGACCTCCTCTGTCTTGCCGCTGCTCCCCTCAGCAGTGTATTTCAGTAAATCTACCTGTTCTGTTCCCTACTCCGTCTCTGGTGAATCCTCTCAGTCCCCATACCTCTGGCCTACACCCCAGTTCTTCTACACAAAAATAAATTTTAAAAAATTCCTTTTGATTCTTCCACCTAATTTCTTTCCCACTTGCTTCTGAGCACAGACAACTGAGCCTCCACACCCCTCCCCAGCCCCTCTGGCTGGTAGCCCTGAGCAAATCATCCCACTATCTACTTCCAGCTGACTCTTTCTAATTTTCACACCCCATTTCTATTTTTCTTCCCACCAAAGCAGTCCTCAAAAAGCCTCAAAGCAAGGACAGATGGGAAGGAAGAGATACAAGGCTAAAACTCAAATAATTTTAAAATCAATCAATTTTTAAATCAATCAGCAGTTTTAGCACCAGCTCTCCTCTGGGCAGGAGCTTTATACCAGCTCCCCTGGTATAAAGTCAGGACTGGTGATTATCTCAGGCTGTCTTCACCTATTTTCACCTATGACAAAGAAAGAGCCAACAAAGCTAGTGGTTTTTAGTGATGGGGAAATTGCCACTCAATCATAATATGGTTCTCTCTAAAAGGGTGTGAATTCTCTTCAGAATGAATTTCATGTCTTCATAATGGTGAAAAAGTTCTGATTCTCAGATTTTTACAGCAGCATTTTCACAGGACAGTTAAAGACTAGAAGGGCTGGAAAAAAGTCTCTCTAGGCAGATAGCCATGAATATTTTTAGGAAAAAGAGAAAGAAAAAGGAATATGCTATTCTTTATTTTGATTCTTGAAAATATTTGATGTTGATTATTTATTTCACAAAAAGAAAGACAGGCTCCTTGGAAGTTAAATTCATGATTATTAGAATCTTCTTCCTCATGATTTTAACATTAGCCCTCAATCTCATTTAACTCAGAAAAGAATGTAGTAGGAAAAAATGAGCTTTGACCAGAAGAAACAATGACATACAGAGAGAAGACATTTAAGGAAACATGGGTGGATTTTTGGTAGACCTTCTGTATGGAGGGAAACTCGTGGAGCATTAACTATATAACAGCAGGAATCCTGGTCAGGTGTGACGGTAAAATAGGCATCCTTTCTAAATGATATCCTCTGTGAGCACAATTCTTTAAGCAACATTTAACTATCACACTATTCATAACCACTTATCAGTATCTGCTGCTGCAGAAAAATGACAATGGCCAATATTTTCAGAGGAAATTAAGTAATTTCAAACTTTAGGAAATGTTCATAAAGAACATTGCTTAACATCTCCTGTGATGGCATTTAAACTTTTACCAAAGCCCAGGTAATCAGCTAGAGGTGGGATTACACTGTTACCGAAAAAAATCATTACAGTTGGGGCCTCCCTGGTGGCGCAGCGGTTAAGCGCTGCGCTGTGGAGCTGTCGGCAGCAGCGATGCGTGTTCGACGCCCAGCCGGGGAGAATCCCACATGGTGCGGCGGACCTCTCCTGCCTTGCCCGCTGCTCCCCTCAGCAGTGTATTTCTGATCTGCCTGTTCTGTTCCCCACTCTGTCTCTGGTGAACCCTCTCACCGCCCCACGCCTCTGGCCTGTACCCCAGCTTGTATGTATAAATAAATAAATCTTTAAAAAAAAATCATTGCAGTTTATTTCCAGTTCTATGGTTTTATTAGACAAGAAATGTTAACATGGAAGAAAGCAAGCAAACATATACTTAAGAAAGAAAACAACAAAAGTCAGCAGTCATTAAATTCTTATGATTTGAAAGGTTTCTGTTTCTCTGCCAATCTCAGAAAGGTGCTTTATTTATATTCAAAGCCAAGATCCAGAGAAAATGATTTCTAATAGTCCTGTTGTGGAGGCCAACAAAGATGTGGTTATTTTTCAGTCAGTAGGTCCTACATAAAACAAACACAAATGTCTCAAAAACCTGAAATCAGCTGTAAATGGTGGCAGGGTAATTACATGCATATAAAGTATGCTATTTGTATTCTTAACAGAAAAGGACAAATACTCCCTCTAAAAACACCTTTTTCATGATAATGTTTCACGAAAAGTTCTTCCAGATCTTAATAATATCTTTTCTTTAGCTTTTATAATTCTAGCTTTGAAGTTGCTCTGTAAAATTGAAATCAATACACTCAATAAAGTTTCAATTGTCCAATGCCTGGACATACCTACAATTCTCAGGCTGATGGTCTAGGACAGCTGGTGAGGGTCTTGGGGAACAATTGAAATCTTCCTGCATGTGTCAGGCTGGATATTTTGGATTTAAGGGTCTGGCTGTGGATCTCAATCTAGATAAAATCTAACTTCCCTCTACTGGGGGCTCAGTGCTTCCCATCCAAAGTCACTTTCCCGGATGATAGTTAAGGCCACGCAACACAACTTATGCTCAATTTTCCAGTGTGAATTCCTGACTCTTCTGCATTTAAACCATACACCTTTTCCGCTGTCAAAGCTGACATCCAACCACCTGTAATTCTTTGGTCCTCCCTTCTCCAGTAATTTATCATTTTTTGGTAAGTAAGTTTTTGTGTCATGTGAAACTAACAGGAGCCTCGTCTCACCTGGATGAAGGTGCCTCATGCAGTTTGATGCTGGCGCTACGGTCCCTCCGCACCGGGGCCGGCTCCAAGGTGGGCAGACCTGTGGCTGAGGTGGTCGTTGTCCAAGTTGAGGAAACTCGCCTCAATAAGCCTGGGGGCAAGCTCCTTCTCAAGCGCTGGGAAGATGAAGTGCTGATTTGATTATCACGTATATTTTCACTCACCGACTTCTATGTAACATATTGGAAGGAAATGAGTTTTCAGATGAAAGTAAATTTATTACATTATATTAGCTCAATCTCACTTATTTAAAACTTGGGTGCTCAGGATTTCAATAAAAGATTCCGAACAAAATGAATGAATGTTATAAAGACAATATTTTGGGAACTTACAGTTAGTTAATGATTATATAAACATGGGATCCTAGGGATGAGGAACCATTAACTCGGATTATTTTATGGTTATATTAGTTGAATAGGATTTACACACCTACGCACATAGATCAGTTATTATGAGCAGAAGTTTTCCTCAAAAGTCACGTGTTTGAGAGATGGTTTAATTTGCTCATCTTGCACAAGAGTCTCTATACCAAAGTCTTTATTGATTAAATTTTAATTTCTTGATTTACAAATGAAAGTAGCTAAGTTAAAGAGTACAAATCACAAAATGCACTACTTAAGGTGGTTAGGATGACTCAGATATCACATGAGTAATGACATCAGCATCAACTCTTCTTAACAGTAGACTGTGCTGTTGACCCAAACCCTCTCTTTGTTATTGCTCTTCCTGCCAGATCCAAAGGGAACATGTGGCTTCATCAGCACTCATACAAGATACCTGACCACCTACGTTTACCACAGCACTATTTACAATAGGTAAGATATGGAAACAACTCAAATGTCCAAAAATAGATAACTAGATCAAGAAGATGTGTGATATGTACACAATGGAGTACTATTCAGTGAGCAAAAAAGAAAACTCATGCCATTCACAGCAACATGCATGGAGCTAGAAGGGATCATGTTCAGTGAAATAAGGCAGAAAGAAAAAGAGAAATATCGAATGGTTTCACTTACAGGAGGAATACAGGGGAACCAAATAAGTATCAGGAAAAAAATAACAATACTACTACTACTACTGCTACTGCTACTACTACTACTACTACTACTACTACTACCACTACTACTACTAATAATAATAATAAACCAGCAGGCAACCATAAATAAAAGACATTTTGTGAGGGAGGAGGAGGAAAAAGGGATCAAAATAGGGGAGAGAAGAGCACAAGGAACTATGTTGATGGTTCACGGGTGAAGTGGTGGTGGGAATTTTATGGGCAATATACAATGATGTAAAAGATATAAATTATATCTATATATTATAAAGATCCTGGGCTCACCAGGATGAGTCCCAGTATGCTGAAAAGTTACTTGATGTTAAATATTAAGCTGAAAGTATTTTTCCAATACAACTAGACCAATAGTTAGAATAGATAGAAGTTCAACCTATTTTTATTGTGTCTACTTATTCCTTGTAGAATAATTGTGTAGCCCTGATTTACAAAGATGCATTCTGCTCTCCTGAGGATAGTGAAAAGGCTTGAGAAGGGAAGTATATGACACAATGGAACTCAAGAAAAACTCTGGTACTAAATTGTTTCTGATGTTATGCAAAAATCTGACTATTGCATCTTGGCAGGTACTTCAAGGGGGAGAGGTCAAATGCTGTAAATACCAGGATTATTGCCTTCACATGTCACTGATCTCATGTCTCTTTTGGGACCCAAAGGCATCAGTCTGTCTCTCCCTATTCCTTTATGTGATATAATGCTTACTCAAACCTTAAAGGCAACTATGTAAACACCTAGCTAACCAAGTTGCGTAAAGAGCACATTCCTGAGTTAACAGACTCACAATAGCAAGAGACCAATGTTACTGATGAATGTCCAGTCCCACGGCACAGTTGCTGGTTTATTAGAGCCATAATTGCTGGATGTGCCAGGCCCAACGACCCCTGATGTTACTTAAGAATCTTTAACGTGACTTGCTTTCAACTCACATTGAGATCTAAACTGGGTGTAGGATCTTAGCCTCTGTTCTGAGATCCCAACATTTTGGGTTTGGGCCACCACGGCTCCTCGGGGGACTATCCTGCAGAGACATGGAGGAACAAGAAGCCTTGCAACTCAGGAGGCGGTGCATTTCAGCTGAACCCACACTGGCATCTAGACAGGCACCTTTTTCTGTTGTTTTCCTCCCATGACACTACTTCTTCCATGGAAGAAGCTCTGGCACAGACAAGTTAAAACTTCTTGAATCAAACTTCTGAATCAAAAAGATCCTTGAAGAAGCTAAACTGTTTGCAGAAAGCTGTCAAGCATCAGGACGGGTTTTATGATTACTTTTTACTACTTTGAACTGCAGAGGAACAGATATGACTCTGCATATGAATTTGAGGTGACAAGAAGGGAAGCTAGAAGACAGTCCAATTCAAATTTAACTCAAAGAAAAAGTCCAACCTTCTCAGCAGTACGTTCCGATACCCACCTTGGGAATAGCCAGCTTGTCCTTCTCGGAGCTTTCTTCTGAGTCAGAGCAGGTGTAGTTTTCGCTGAAGGTCACGACAGGATTCGCTCTGGGCTTGTGAATGGCCTGGAAGGTGAGCTGGGTGCTGAGCAGGTTGCTCACTGCCCTCAGGGACGTGCACACGGTGGGGGGCAGGGAAGGGTCCGCCAGGAGGTCGGTGATGAGGCCGTGAGCCTCGCCCATTACGGCAATGTCCACAGTGATGCTGGTTCCTGAAGACTGAGAACAAACAGGACAGGTAGTGAGGAAAGGCTTGCACCGAAGGCGCCAAGAAGGAAACTGAGGCTTTCAGAGAACTGGAAGGAACCTTGTAAAGATCACTCCTTAGGAAGAATTTCAATGTATATTATTAAAGAATTTTATTCTGAAAGCAACACTAACTCGGTCACATCATTTAATTTTAGTTACATAGTTGACCCTTGAGCAATGCGAGGGATAGGATTTTTACACAGTCCAAAATCTGCACATAAACTTTTGACTCCCCGAAACTGTAAAATGGTGGGAACTGGAAGCCCTACTGATAACATAAACTACTGATGAACATGTATTTCATATGTCTTAGATATTCACTACTACATTCTTTTTTAAAAAAAGATTTATTTATGCATACAAGAGTTGGGGTGTAGGCCGGAGGTGTGTGTGAGGGGAGAGAGGATTCACTAGAGACAGAATGGGGAGCAGAACAGGCAGATTGATTGAAATATACTGCTGAGGGGAGCAGCGGCCAAGGCAGGAGAGGTCTGCTGCGCCATGTGAGAATCTCCCTGGCTGGGGATGGAACTTGTGCTGCAGTGGCTGCTGATAGCTTCATAGTGCTGAGACTTAACGCCTTGTACCACTAGGGAGGCCCTCACTACTATATTCTTATAATAATGTAAGCTAGGGTAAACTTATTTAAAAAATCAGAAGGAAGAGAAAATATATTTATAGTACTATTCTAGACTAAGAAGTGAACCCATGCAGTTCAAGTCTGTGTTGTTCAAAGGCCAACTGTACATTCATGTGATATGTGAGGAGAGAGCACAAAAAGCAAATCTGTGTTCAAATTCACAAACAGTCCTTCTTATTCTGGTTGGTACATATAGAAATTTCATTCCTGGATGCTGGAGCATAGCTGTCATACTTGGTCATACTCCCTGCCAGATTCACTGCCATAACCTTAGATTTGAAGAAAAAATGAGGGGCACAGAACCAGGTCAGCCATAGAAACCATGAAGAAGATGGGAGAGCAGGGCAGAGTCAGCCAAGGTCAGAGATAAAGCATAAAGATGGCACATAGAGGACCTTTGACATTGGAATGCTGCCATATGATGAGGCAGAGGACTCCACAGAATGGTACCTGGTTTAACCCTGCCAGGGGGTGTAGGTTCTGGAATGGGACTGCCCCATCCCATTCCTGACCCTTGAGCCTACCATTTTCTAGATGCTCTGTCTCTGGCAAGGTGCTCAGTCCTCCACCCACACAATGGACAAAGTATTAAGTAGTGAACTCAGAAGGTAATTATAAGAACAAAAGGGCTAATATATATAAAGCACTTAATAGTGCACTGGCAATTGTAAGTGCTCATTAACAGTAATGATATAAATAACAGCAGTAATAATTCTAGAATTTTTCAATAAGAGGCTATTATAAGTGTAGCTATGTATTTGGGATAAAATGAAATTTCATTATTGTCTCACAACAGACCTAAAAGTAAAGTTCTAGAGAGATGGAAAATTTTAATGTATAACATTACAAGATTATTAAAAGAAATCAGGGTGGACCCTTTTATAATACAGAACTAGGGAGACCATTAAAATATCATACAAATTCATAATCTGTCAAAGAAATATCTGGTGACTTGCTAAATAAAGGCATAATACTTCTACCTAAGAGAACATACCATAAGCAAAGATTCTGGGTACCCAAAGGAAGAGCTTTTAAAAAAGTTTAATAAAAGACAAACTTGAATATAGTGAACAGACAATTTAAATAAAATATAAGTGGTCAAATATATAAAAACTATTTGCCTAATGCAAATTTAAAATGCAAATCTGCATAATAAAAGAAAACTCTTAGTTTTCAGAATGTCAAAATAATCCCAGATTGAGAACACCAAGTATTAGTAATGGTTGGAGGAAATGAGCAGTGAATAAAAATAATCCAATATTTTCAAAAGGAAATTTTACTAATTTTAATTTTACCAAGTCTGTCATCTATTGTTTAAATGTATATTGTATCTTATGATCCAGCCAAATAAGGCAGACATATAAAGAAAAACTACAAAATATATTCAAATAGAAGGACAAAGACACATGGACTATAGCAGAACTCTGATAGTTACCACCAAAGAAAGCAACCACAAATGCCTATCAAGCAATATACAGTTAAAAATAAAAGTTGTATAATAACTGTACAATAAAGTAGTATGTATTTGTTTAAAATATTTGGGTATTTGGGTATATTTAGGGATGATTACCTGGAAAAATGCTTATGTAATATTGTTCCATGGGGAGGGGAAAGTATGTCATACAAAGTGAATATAATGGGTTTGTTTTTTAATCAGAAGAAAACAATAATTACGAAAACATCCAACACACAGGGAAATACCTAGTCCTACAATAAGTATAAGCAAGGTACATATAGAACAGTTGTATTTTTTTACTTCTAGGACAATAGCAGTAATTAATAATAATAATGGTGGCAGTTGATATTTTTTCAACACAAGTCTTCAAAGAAGATATTCTTATTAACTGAATTTTAATTCACCAAAATAACTTGCTAAAATCAAAATCAGGTAGGTGGATAACAGACATATCAGACTGCAAACACAAATACTCTGATTCTACAGCACAAGCTCTGAACCAGTTTGCCAAAATAAATGCCCAACTTTTCTTCTTAAGTTCTGAAATACACCTGTGAATATTAAAGCATCATGTAATCCCTTTGCTATGATTTTCTCTGCTCAGAGGCCTAATTATCTGTTCTGAACCAACAGGAAATTTAAGTGTTCTGGTAATAGTAGTTTTAGGACATATAACTGTGCATATTTCACATATGTACCCACATTGTCAACTTGCAAAAAAAAAAAAAGTTCATAAGACAGTGAATTTTAACATTTAAAGGTTAACAATTTTAGAAACATGCATTTCCAAGTACATGTTTTGTTATTATGCGTCTGAAAAACTCACCCAGAGCATCCTTGAACCAGAATATTTATTTCCACCCATGTTGTTTTAATAAAAGTAAACTAACAAGTCACTATACGATTTCTCTAAACAAGTGAAATCTTAGGTGAAACCCTGTTTTCTTTCAGGACAAAAATTGTTTAGACTTTTTGACAGTGAAATTAACAGTTTGTGCTCTACTAATTAAGAGACTTTCTCAAAATATTACTACAGAAAACTTACACATCTTAAGAAAAAGTAAAGCATGTCCATTGACAATTAGAATTACAATTTTTGAATGAATGGTGAGAGAACAAGTCTTTTTATAATTCTCTAATTTTAGAGAAACTAAAACTTTTTTCTAAAAAAAGAAAATCAATCTTTTTAGAAATCATTTTCTCTTTAAAAAAAATTAATGGATGTTATTTTTTTTTCCTCCTTGGCCCAGCATGTTTTATTGTTTTAACATTTGAAAGCCGTATTATAATTTTCAGAATTTTGTCATATTTCTAAATCAATTATACGTAAGACCAGATTGGATTTTTTTGTTTAACAAGTGACATATGTCAGGTAGTTAACTTTAAAAATTTTTTATTTCAGTCATTTTTTCCCTTTTTTACTGAGGTAACAGTTTATAACACCGTGTCTGATTTAGGGGTCCAGGTTCACAGCTCTAGATGAATGCTACCACACCATCCCTACCACCACTGGTGGTTCGGTGGTAGAATTCTCACCTGCCATGTAGGAGACCTGGACGCAATTTCTTACATGCTAAAGAAAAAGATATATTAAAAAAAAATTCAAAGTAACTTTAAAATGGAACAGAACTGAAAAACTCATCCTTACAAGTCAATATTAGTTTTAGATAAGAACTTAGAAAACAAGCACCTTAAGTATTACGATGCTACTTCAGATAGAGCTTTTATGAAAGCAAGAGTCTTTAAGCAAAACCAAGAGCAATAGTCAAGCCAATAAGATGTAAACTGTCCATACTGGAATTGACTAAGTAACTAAAGTGAACACATTTACTATTGGAGAAAAATCTCTGTACTACTTTTTTTTAAGATTTATTTATTTATGCATACAAGCTGGGGTACAGGCCAGAGGCGTGGGGCGGCGAGAGGGTTCACCAGAGACAGAGCAGGTAGCAGAACAGGCAGATCAGAAATACACTGCTGAGGGGAGCAGCGGGCGAGGCAGGAAAGGTCTGCCGTGCCATGTGGGATTCTCCCCTGCTGGACATCGAACTCGCATCTCGTGCTGCCGACAGCTCCACAGTGCAGCGCTCAACTGCTGTGCCACCAGGGAGGCCCAGATCTCTGTACTATTAAGGCTATGCTTTATAGGCTTTCCGATTCAAGAACAGAATTGCAGAGCAGTTGAAAGCTACATCATACATAAGAAATTATCACCACTTTTTGGCTCAAACAACTAAATCTTCCAATGAGGCATGAAATCTACGCTGAACAATCAGATTCATTTGCTACCAATTTACTAAATGGTAACCACATATGAAATGCTGAAAGAATGACAGATAGGCAGGCAGTTATTTCAATAAAAGGCAAAGTCCAGGGAGTCATTATTAACAATTTCAGGGGAAGAGGGTTTGGTTAATGAGGCCTTTGATCATGATATAAAATGTGAAAAAATGAAGTGACACACAAAAGGATTATTTCCACACCTATTTAACTTTAAAAATACATTTAAATTTCTAGGTTTACCAAATAACACCCAGAAATATGTCATTTTACTGATGAAAGCTTAGTGATAATAAATAATAAAGGTCAAGTATATAGGAAAGCTACTTTAAAGGAAACTCTAAGTTAATCTGAGATCATCTTTGAGAGCAGAAATGAAGCACACTGAGCATAAAACCACAGTTGAGTCATTTTATGGAGTAATTGACCAAACAAATCTTTTCCTAAAAAAAGAAAAAAAAAGTAACCAAGCAATATAAAACATTCTACTTTGCAGGCTATTCTTATAATAAAAATATTTATATTTAACATTTAAGAAAATGCAAGTATAATTCCCTAGACACTATTGAAATGACAACCACATTTGGATAGCCACCTTAAATAGAAAATCTGGAATTTAAGTCTGATAAACAGTGGGGGAAAGTGCACTTTTTTATATCAAATCAAAAATAGCTGATTCTCTTGATAAGTTCACCACTTCCCAAAGTACTACCCAGTGTTCTTAGTATCTTTCTTTTCCTCCTTTATGGTCTATTTCATCAGCTCCAGGATGTCCTACCAAAAAAGGCTTTAGACTTTTACAAATATAAATGATCTTGCTATAGTAACTTGTTTCCAAGTTACTTTATTCAGAGTAAATCAAAGACTCAGAGAATTTGGAGCGATAGATAAAAAATTAAAGAAACAGTAATATATACATTTATATTCAACATTAAACATAGCTCCTAGATTAGATGTATTGATCAATTACACAAAATTTGTTTTCATTCTTATTACTACTAAATTAAAATCTTTAAACTAGACATTAGCATGATTAAGGGAGAAGCTCTAAGTGTGTGGGGAAGAAACAACCTGAACTCTATGAAGGAATCTAAGTTTCTAAATTCCCATAAATTGCAAATAATGAAAAATTCTAATCACTAAGTCTATGTGGCCAAATTCATAAACAGAATGTAAAGTAAAAGTATGTATCATTAACTAACATGCAGATTATTGTGGTACTGTGTGTTTAGGCTGCTGTCAAAATATTATTCAAGATGGAGAATTCTAGAAGAATAAATTGTTAGAACAACTACAGGAAAAAGAAAAATGCAGAGAAAGAAGCAAACATTTCACTAAAAGAAAACGAAGGTATCCAAGGGAAAATCAGAATAGGATTGTGAAATGAATGTCAACAGCAATTTGTTGTTTAAAATGATTGGTGGGATCATCTTGGATGGAGTGAAGACAATATACTAATTCTTGAGAAATTCTGTTGAAGAAAGCAATGGTATAGTTAACTTGCAGCTCTTTTTCCTACATACTACTAAGATGCAAAGATGAAATCAGTAATTTACTAAAATACATTGACTACATCCTTGCACAGACACAGAAATGTAATCATTCTCAAGTCTTTGGACACAGTCTGAAGCAAATAATAGCACATTATCGTGTATTATTTGCTTTGGAGATGTATGTAATGGAAGGAAAAGAAGTCCCAGGGCCACTCTTCATAATTCCACATGGAGTCCAAGAGAGGAGGCTAATGTTAAGCGCTTGAGTTGAGACAATTACTTAGATGACCTAGTTGGAATGCTACATGAAATGCTCAAATTAGCACTTTGAAAAATATATTTTAAATTTTATGATGGCCCCAAGAGCAACAACAGGGTTTTGCTAGGCAATGCTGTATCCTTTGGAATCCTCAGATAAAGCAAAACCAGAGAACTGTGCTGGATCTTTCCCTAAGTCTAAATCGTATCTTCACATCACACACACACACACACACACACACACACACACACACACACACACACAGAGAGAGAGAGAGAGAGAGAGAGAAAGAACTGATGTCAAGACTTACTTCTTAGCATCATTAAGCACTTCAAAATTTTTAAGTAGACTTAGACAAATAGTGTCCACTACTTGCTAATCTTAACCTAAAGTCTACCTTAAAACTTACTACTGAATCAATGGTGCTGTTTTCTTCTTAGAGTAAATGCCTAGAGGACCTTGCACCTTCATGGGAAACAGACTATGCTCTGGAACTTCCACACACTTCTTCTCCCAGTAATAGAACTGCACTTTGGCCAAGTGTCACTTCTGCCTGGTACCAAATCTGTTCAGGTCAGTTCTATTTGTGATTGTAACTTACATGCTAGTAAGAGATCTAGAAACCAATGACTGGGAGGAAAAGATGGAACTGTTTCCTTGAAAACTAAGCTGAATTGTTCTAAAGACTTCCTAGATAGACTTCAGAAAGAGGGGCCCTAAAACTGGTTTCTGTTCAATTAAGTGGGAGAGATATAACTGAGTTTCAAAAAAGAAAACACATTTTTTGCTTTTCAACTCAGTGAGCTTCAGGGACTTAAGGGGCTGCCCCTGTGAAAACCCTCAATGTGCGTGTGTGTACAACGAAGGATGGGTGTGGATCACGGCAGGGAAACTTCTTGAACTCCCGTCAATCCAGTGAACATGCGGCCTCCCCGGTGGCGCCCCGGTTAAGTGCTGCGCTGTGGAGCTATCCGCAGCGGCGACGCGAGTGTGAGTTCGAGTTCGACACCTGGCCAGGGAGATTCCCACATGGTGCCACAGACCTCTCCTGCCTCGCCTGCTGCTCCCCTCAGCAGTGTGTTTCTGCCAATCTGCCTGTGCTGCTCCCTGCTCTGTCTCTGGTGAACCCTCTCGCCGTCCCAGGCCTGGGGCCTGTGCCCCAACTTGTATGCATAAATAAATAAATCTTTTAAAAAAATATAGTGGACATACACTCAAGGAGAAAACTTCGTGATTATTTGCCAAAGGTATGCCAAGTTCTCTTTTCTGTAATCTGCATCAGTTAACATGCACAACTAAAGGTCTGAAAAAATATGTCATATTTCTTTTTCTGTTTTAACCCCCCTTTAAATTAAAAGACCAAAAACTTCTCCTAGTTATTTCTGTTGAGAGGGTTTCAAACAACTTTAAATTCAGTATCTTTTTTTTTCTTTAAAGATTTATTTATTTATACATACAAGCTGGGGTACAGGCCAGAGGTGTGGGGTGGCGAGAGGGTTCACCAGAGACGGAGCGGGTAGCAGAACAGGCAGATCGATGAAAACACACTGCTGAGGGGAGCAGCGGGCGAGGCAGGAGAGGTCTGCCACGCCACGTGGGAATCTCCCCGGCCAGGCTTCGAACCTGTGTCACCCTGCTGACAGCTCCACAGCGCAGTGCTCAACCGCTGTGCCACCGGGGAGGCCCTAAATTCAGTATCTTTCACTTGAAATGAGACATGGAAGAATGGTAAAGCCAAAGCTATTCGTGACTATTCCTGAATGGAGGAATCAAAGTGAACTCCGGCTTATGAACTAGCACACAGATAAAAAAGGTGCAAGGACATGCACTGATTTGAGAATTGTATATGTGAGGCACTAGAAAGCACTGCCATAAAGAACTGGGGTATAAGAGAGGAAATTTATTCACTCTCTGGTATCAAACTTTTATTTCACGCAGTAGAACACAGACTTCAGAGTGTGCGCCGGAATTTCGGGTCTACTGAGATGTGGCGATCTTTTCATCTCCTTAGATCTTTCCATCTTCTTAAAAATGGGGTTATTCAACTGAGTAGCACTGTTGGTGACTAAATGAGTCCCTGCCTGTAACAAGCCGTGGGACACACATATCACGACCACCGTCAGGAGCGCATCGGAAACTATACGCAGGATGCGTGCACGCAGCTGCCTTTTCCTGCATTCATGAACCCGCAGTTTCTCTCTAAACGAAGACAGCATAGCTACAGGAGTGCTCTACCAATAACAACAAACCAAGCAAAAAAAGCCCAAACCTAAATACTTTGGCTTCTTACTCTAGGTCAATATAGTCATAAATATTGTCCTCCCTATGCCCAGAGACCCATGATGGTTCTGAGGTTAATGGGAGGCGCTTAGAAAGGAGTTGTACAAAGTCCCTGCTTTCAGTTAACACGGGTGATTGCGCTGGTATGATTTATAACTGCATGTGAAAGGAATTCTCAAAGCAGGCCTCTGAGCTCCATTGTTGGAAGTTTTTTTTTTTTTCTTTCGTTCTATTTAGTCATTCTGGGAGGCACCCTGGGAGGCAAACAGAGCATGGGAAGAACATTCTTTGGGGGAAAAGGGAGTTGGGACAAGAGAGGCGTAAACAGTGTAAGGGATGACACATAAAAGGGAAGAGTCACTGGGACTTTTCTTACCCAACTTTGTTCCTCAGTGCTGGGGAAGGGTGCCCAGAGGGCTTTTGGAACTGTTTCCTCCCGCACCTCCTAAGCGCAGTCTGCCACCCCGGGGCTCCCACAGCCGGGCCTGGGAGGCTGTCTGCGCCATCCGGAAGGAGTATCTTGGGCATTCAAGGACTAAATGCATGTGGAAGAGGAGCTGCTGCTGATAAACGATCTTCGGTGTGTTACTGGCGCTGACCTCAGAGCCAGCAGAATTGCCTATGTGTTTATACTTTCATAGGACCCATTTATAACTTGAGACTTGAAGTTTGTTGGGAAATTTTTAAAAAATGAAATCATGTGAAAATTTTGCAGTCACTCATTGTAGGCTGAGCTTTGGCTCAACGCCATCCTAAGGAAGCAGATGTTTGCTTATTTTAATTTTCTGGCAGGGAATACAAGTTTACATTTGGACTTGCTCCTTAAGATAATATATATGTACAGTAGGAGGAAAGCATATAGGGTCCTTCATCAAACTGCTTTCCAACGCCACCTCTGTCTGCTGGCTCCATTTGAGCTGTGAGATACAGCAAACTCCAGTAGTTAGTGAAATTCTTAACTTCTCTCTCTTTTGATGTTCAAAGAGAATTCATGTCATCCAGGGGGTGCCGTATATAGCTTTGTGCCCTTTCCTATTTCCCACCACCTACCTGCAAACAAGCCCCAAACTGTTCAAGCAATCCTCCTTTTTATGTTTTCGAAGTACCTTCTAGTGATTTCACCCAACATCCTCAAATACAACAGTGATCCCAGAATACTGTTTTATTATTCAGGAAGTGAAAATATTTGTTAAATCGCTTACTCTAGTAAGCACTCCTATCTCTGAGAAGATAAGCTTAGCTGCCTTCGTCTTCCAGGCTGGTTCTGTCTGGTTCTTCTAGCTAGAGAAGATGAGGTGCTGACAAATAAATAGGGGTCCAGGTTCTGAGCAGTCCAAGCGACCACTCCCACAAATGAAGTTCAGAAAGGTTGTTTAAGTATAAATTGCTATATAAATAAAACTGTATTTTTCTTTCTGTTCATGGAAGAAACTGCCATCTTTGAGCACAAGTTTGTAGTATATAACTGGAAAAAATTCAGAACCTGAAATAAGTAGGAACTCATAAAGTGGATGGTCTTTTGTTTGCTAAATTTTAAGAATAGCTATTAAGCTTGAGATTTCTGTTTGCTTTGTCTAGAAAGAATTTCAGTGAACAACAGATGGCAGTGTTCTGCCTTTTCAAGAACTCGATCCTCTTTTTGAATGAGTGCGGCTCTCATTAACAGAGTTTAGTCTTTTTACTCAGGAAAAAAAAACTAAAAAAAGAAGAACTTACATAACACCATCAGTAGAAAGTAATAAAAATTAAAAGTTGTCTTCAATATCTCAGGATCACTGCTAAAGCGTAACTATAATTACATCATTAATAATGGATCAAAACTGCAAACCTATCAGTTCTACCACCTTTCTCCATTTTTCTAAGATACACATGGCAAACATGACCCATTTCCACACACACCTTCATGTGATTTTTTTCCACATGTAATTTTCTATTTTGATCAACATATTCATGAAACAAACACCCCCCCCCAACACATACACACTAAATTATACAGTCTTAACATGATGGTTTGTGAGTCTTCATTGGCAGTTATTTTGTCCATGTTGTGTCATCACTACACTCTTTCCGGTCATGGGCAATGGGCATTCTCTTTGCTACTGAGTCACTTCTACTCCTCCTGCTCCAGGGGGTCTGCCTGGACTTCTGAATAGCATCCTGACTGGCCTCAATGGGAATGCCTATTGGGGTATTCCTGCTATTCACACACTGGAAGCACCAAAAATAAAACAAGTGGAAAACCCCAGAAGCTGCAACTTTTGAGAAATTTTGCATTGATGACTAGTTCTCGGATGTCCTCACAGACTCTCCATCACAATGCTTGTCACAGTTCTCAATTCCATTTTCCTTGCATGATCATTCGATGAATGTCTGTCTTTCTCTTTTAGGCTCAAAGTTTCCCAAGCACAAAAGCAAGACTCATTTTTACTGACCAGTTGAAGCACAGTCAGCTTTCATATCTGGCTCCTTATAAACATGAAATGACACTGGAGATGGGTGCAGGCAGAAGTAACACACTCTCACCTGCCAAAGATAAGTCAGTTTCCTCACTCGGAATCTGTGCGTCCAAGACATGTAAGAAGACAAACTAATTAGTGTCCAAGGTATTTCCTTAAAACAAATGACTGTATTTTCTGGGAGCTACCTGAAAAATTTCATCTAGCACAATTTCAGATTTCCAGTCTTAAATAAAAATATTGAGACTTGTTAGACTGGGAGTCCAGAATAAAAATTATATTCATTCAATTATATATGATGGAGTCATGACTAAAAATTACATTCAACAAACTGATTCTGAAATAACTCCTTCTATAAATCAGTGAAACTGCCAAGAGAAATAATAGCACTGATAAAAGAAACTACACATTTTTCTATAATCTGGAGCAGAGATGAAAATAGGAAGCAGAGGATTAGGGTATATAGATACATAGTTTCTGGGAAAAGAGAAAATCCTGCCAGGATTAGAGGTAGAGAAGAATGGTCTGCTGGGAATAAAGTTGAGGTGAGTACATAGGATGCTTCAGGATGTGTCTGGAGAGCTTTGAGGGGTCAGGTCACGGCAAGAACATGAGCCAAACTCAAGAGCTTTGGTGAATGACTTGGGCCACGAGAATCTCCTGCAAAGCAGTGACTTTAGCAGTTGTGTGTGGGCACAGATGTGAGGCTGACTTGCAGATTTAGGGCTTGGGCAGATGGGTAGTTAAAACCCTTTCCCTAGTTTAGGGGTCACAGGAGAAGGAATACATTTTGATGTGGATGCTAAAATATTCATGTTTGAATAAATGTGTGACAATGACAGGATTCAAGCTGCTTCTTAGCAGAGAAAAGTGTACTGGAAATAGATGTTTGGGGATGGGTGACACAGAAATGGTCACTTCAACTGCACAGCATCATGGGAAGAGTACTTATCCTTTGGCTTTTATCTATTCTGTAAATTACTTGCTGAGAGAATGATGCAGGTGATGTTGAGGTTGGAGGCACAAAGGACGATGAAGGATGCTTGAAAGAGAAAAGGGAAGTGGACCGCAAACAGAGCCATAATCTAATACCAACGGCTAAGGGAGAGGGAGAAGAGAAACCCACAAGGGAAAAGGAGAAAAGACAAGCAAAATCTGGGTCAGAAAGGCCATCAACAGGCTTGGGTCAAGAGGGAAGGAACAGTCAGCGGCAACCAATACATTTGAGAGATGAGTGAATCCTCATCAATATCCATGAGTTCAGTGTCTAGGTGGACAGTGGAACAGAGAACAGTTTTGGTGAAGTATGGCTGTTGGGAGACACGCTGCATGTATTGAGCAATGAAAGGAAGATTCAAGAATGGAGAAACGGAGACAATTTTTCATGAGCATAGTCTCTGAAATGGAAGATGGAGTTAAGTCAGCAGCCAGAAGGAACTGTTCGAATGAGCTGGAGAGCAAGTCATCAGCATAAATGTTGAAGGGGGAACTCGCCAGTGTGGCGATACCAGATACAGTAAAACAATGGAATAAGTATATCAAGGCTCAAGAGCAAGAAAGAAAGGAAAGGGACTAACCTTTCACTAGGAGTTACCTTCTCCACGATCACAGTGAAGAAGAGGAATGTTCACAGATTCGCAGGTGAGAAGCTGAATGAGTACTTACACGTTGACTTTGATCTACTCTGTAAATCAGTCTTTGAATTCTCGCTGAGAGAGGGATGCAGGCGACATTGAGGCTGAAGGTACAAAGGAGGATGAATGATGCTTGAAAGAGAAAATAGGAAAGAGGCAAGAGTTAGCTCATTTCTCAGGCAATACTGAGGGTCCAGTTGAGGTCAGAGACTCCAATTGGTTGTCTGTGTACTTTCCAGGGTCACTGGGCATGGAATTTTATGTGAAAATGCAACAAAGTGGTAGGAAAGAAAAGACTGGCCAACTGGGCAGGAGATCTGGTGAGGTGGAAGAACAGGTGCAGAGTTGGAGAGGGCAGAGCAGGGGGGCCCAGGGCAGCATGAAGTCAGCGTGCGGTTTTGCATGAACACAGCGGATGCAGGTTCCATTAGTAGTTGGGTCTGACAGGCACGGAAGGTTTCTGCTTTTATTAGCAGAAAGGAAGGCTGAAAAGGAAACAGGAGGCCAGACTTCAGATGCCCACAAATGAAAGGCAAGGTTTTCTAATTCTATCAGTAGGGAATTTAGTGATGGAAGATGTTTAAGGAGGAAGTGACTTACTTGAATAGGGTGCGGAACTAGGGGGAAGATTAAGGTGTGGCAGAGAAGACAGATTTGACCAAGGTTGCCAGGATAATGAATTGGGAAACAAATATACTTGCAGCATAGACCCAGGAAGGAAGGAAGAACAATGATAAGGACAATCAACTGCTCTTGTCAACTGATTAGATATGGAACATGCAAAAAAAAAAAAATGCAATGGACTTCTTCCTGCATTAGCCTTCTTTACTCTTTCCACAACATTCTTTCAGTTGCCCCTTTTATAAATCTCTTCAAAGGCCGCTGACTTCACAAAAGAAAATGTGTATAAAACATCAATTTTACCCAGCTGTCTAAGGAAATGTTTCTCTTGCTATGTATATATGTATCAGCTACTCCCACCCCCATGTAAACAAGAGAGAGGGTAAGTGGATCTCTTAATTAATAGTCCCAAATTGTTTGAAACAAACAGTGAACACTTCATAAACATATATTTAAAACTCAACAAAGTCCAGTTTCTAAAACAAAGCAAACATGCCATAAATTAATAAGTTTTCCAAACTTACAAATACCTTATATTTCAAAACATTTGCTGATCAATCACTTTTGGAATTTAGAATGCATTTTCCTAGAGAAATAATATCAGAAATAGTAATGAAATTCCAGGAGCAGCTCACAAAAGCGTATACAATCATATAATAATAGGTATAAAAGTATCTATTGGGTTTCCTTCCAAACATACCCTCTTTCAATTACACTGCAATTTTTTTAAAGACAAAATGCTTTTTATCAATGGTGTGATTCAAAAAGACAATATGGACGCAGTGGAAAACATCCATTTCTGCCTCACGTATTCAATAAGTGTTCACCAAACATCTCCTGTCCACACCCTAGGGCTCCGCAGACAAATGAAGCTGGGCTTCGGGGCTCCAGTGGTTTGCTCTCCAGAGAAAGAAGTTCAGGGACAGAAGGAATCAGAGGCTAAAATAGCAAACTCAGGGGACACTGTGACTGCACCACAGCTGCCTTTGATTACGAGAAGAGGGAAAGAAGTTTCTCAAAGTCCAAGTCTCAAAAAAACCTACATCCAACCATGTGGTTCCTTCATATGCAAACTTGGAAAATGGCTGCACTGAACTGGGTCAACCTTTATCCTCACTACTTCTCTTCAAAGTAGGATCTTAAAAAAAATCAATTCTCTTGAGAACAGAAGCATGAGAAGGGAGGGGGACTGGCTGCCAACACATTTATCACTCAAATACAGAAACCTCTGGTGGTTGGGGATTCTCTTCAAAATCTTCACCCTCAGAGCTCTCCAAGCCCAACACCCACGTCTCAACTTTGAAATTTACATTCCAGTCTTTCCAGCTTCCCCCAGCGAAGAGCAGGGAACTTGTAACTTAGAAAATTCGAGAGCTGGCTGCTTGCTACCTAGGTGGAAGGGAGAGGCTGAGTTTATCTGTGAGCAATTTTGCTCACAGAGAAGAACGGTTTGTATTACTTCTCGTTTAGAAGGCACCTCACTGCTGCAAAAATGATATTAGAAAGGGAATGACTTTCTAAGTTGGAAACTAGGGCACAAAAGGTTAAATCCTTGCCCAAAGTCACACCGATAACTAATGGCAGAGGTGGAATTCCACCAGGCAGTGTGGACCTCCTGCTATTAATCACATGCTAAACTGCCTGTCAGATTTTTGGGTAAATGATCCTTTTGTGGTCACTTACCCTTGATGATAAGAAAAAAAAACTTTGCCAATTTCTTGCATGTTGTTAGTTTTGCAAATTCTTTCTTCAATTAATCTTTACCAACTTAGGTTGCTCATTATCAAGGGGAACTTATTAACGTCATAAGTAAACGCCGAGAATTCATGGTATGCTCCCTTTTTTCACATCTTAAAAAAAATCAAATTGGACTCTTCTCAAAATGAAGTCTTCAGAAGACCCTGCAATTACTGTTTCTCCATAAAGAAAAATGCCGTGCATCCTTTTTCTCCTTATTTCTCACACTTAAGCCAAATCTCATAATATTTGCTTCTGGTAGGAAACACGAGTGGGCTTTTGTGGAGACTTCTGTTGCCAATAGGAAAGCATCTGCCTTCATTTTCCTTTTAGGTGGTAATGAAACTAAAATTTTATAATGCATCTGTCTACAAGTCCGGGTTAATTACTTCAGTTTAAGAATCTGGCTTCAGTTATAATCTTATTATACTCAGAATGTTATGAGACAGTCAGATAATAAATATAATTATCTTCAGGTCAGCAGACCCCGGTAGCTCACCAAGATACTTAATAGGCAGATGTTGCACAGGATCACCAAGGTTTTATATGAGAAGCAGTTCAAAATGGTGCCCTACTCCTCACACTTAGCAACCATGTGTTGCTGAGGGAAGGAGGAAATTAACAAGAAAAGAAGTCATTTGGTCATAACAATGAGTCACTTGCCATTTATGTCATAGATTTGTACTCTTCCTTGTGGCCATAATTGCTATCTGCCAGTGCTTCCATATGCTGTGTACACCAATGGCAGAGTGTTTGAGATAAACAAATGTCCCATTATTTGTGAAGAGCCACCATAGATTTTTTAAAACCAAGATCTAGACAAGGAAGACCAAATAAATTCAGGAATCATCTTTTCAAATTACAATCTTATAAGATTAAAAAAAAATGGCTGAAAATGTGGGCACTTCCCCCCTGGGAATTAAGAAGGATCTAAGCAAACTGGTAGTAATTTCTTCTTTCACTCTGATTTCAGGCCATTTTAGCGTTAGTTTATCTTAAATAGAAGATTTTTAAATAAAACAAATGGAAATAGGGCCCAAGAGCTTTCATTAGATTATTCCAATAAATGAATAAGCAAAGGATTATTAATACAAACAGACCAGAAGTGATAGGTCCTCTCAGATGCTGGTTCTCACGGCAAACTAAAGATCATACAATAATATAGTATTAAGATAGAGCCAATAATGTAGACACAGCAAAGGAGAGGACAGAAGAGCGTAGGTCTGTTACAACATTATTGAGTCAAGAATTCAGTAACCCCATAGGCTTCTCTCCTCTGGCCTTCTTATTATGAGAGATAATAACATTTCTTTATTGCTACACTTAGTCCAGGTAGAGTTTTCTTTCACTTATGATTGGAAATAACTAAAACAGCACAAGATTTTACCAAATGTCTATACAAGGAGTAGATAAGTAGATGGCAATGAAAGTAAAATTTTATAAAGTATCTGCCTGCAAGTCTGGGTTAATCAATTTAGTTTAAGAACCTGGACACAGATATAATCTTATTAGATGCAGAAAGTTACAAGACAATAAGAGATGTGATTATCTTAGGCTCAGCAGACCAGGGAGCTCACAGAGGGTTAGAAGAGGAGTGATGGCTAGAGACTGTGTCCAACACACTAGCTGGTACAGCAGCCATATCCACGCCTCCACCCCTCACCACACACCATGGACCTTCACCGTGATATGTGATCATCAAACTGCCATTTAGAACAGCTTTCTGCACACAGCATTCTGCACACTGGTGTGGATTTTGTGAGCTTCTTGAAGATCAAAAAAAAAACCTTGTGTATTTATTTTCCACTCCCCCAGCAACCTTAACCATGCCCAGCAGAAAGGTACCTGATTAGTTCAAATGACCTGTCCTCTCTCCAATTCTTCTAGAAAATATCCAAAGTTTATTTAATCCTCTATTGGAAATTTTTATTTAACTTAATATAATTTTCTAAATAGAAATAGGATTTTATCATTGGCTTCAGTAAGTATACTTCCTCTCCATCTTTGGGAATTTCCTTTTCTTCCTACCAGACAACAAAATGACTCACCCGGATTGGACAATTTGGGTTTTCTTTTTAAATGACTCTTGATTTTTAACTTTGACATCAAATTGGTCACCCTACGTGGAAATTTCTACCAAAGAATCTCTGTCAATTACTTCTTCCTTTACAATCCCTGTGCCCTTGCCTGAATGCACCTGTTACTATTGGGTTGTCAGATGTATTTTTTTCAATGTTTTTCAAGCAAAAATGCATCATGACTTTTCCGGCAGCCCAATATTTCCCATGAAGATGACTGCAGGTGTTGTCTTTTGGGTTTTTCCTACCATCACCTCAGTGTTTCCAGTACAGAGATGTGAACACACTATTCTATTCATTCTTCCATCGTCTCCCAAAGTTAAAGAACAAGATTCAACTTCTCAGCATGACTTTCTGTGACTTAAAATTAAACCCCTCCCTTCCCATTTACAGTTATTTTGTACCCTACTATTGTTTCTCCTCCCTATCTATCCTGGATTATCACCTCCAAGATGCTACCACCACCCCATACCTTTGCTCCTACCAAGTTCTTCATTTCTCTGCTCTATTGCTATTCAAGATCAAAATTCAACTTCAACACACACAAACATTTGAGCTTCTTTCCCAAACTGGCATCGCAACAGCCACGTGAGCCTCCAAACTTCTACAGGGCTTTGTTCCCAATCTCTGATCACAGTGTGCTACCACAAATTGTTTGTGATCTTGAAGGCAAGACTAACTTTTATTTTCTTTAATCTGAGCATGCTGTAAACACCCCGAAACATAATGGTTAAATGAATGATCCCTGCCTTCTCATACAACTGGATGTTCTTATAAATGGATCTCAAAAGTTCAGAGAATCTTGATCATTCTCCTAAGTTTGAAAAATGCACCTTCACCGGGCCCTTCTGTCAGATAAGACCCCCTTCACGTCCTCACCACATCCTAAGTGAGTATGACTTTCCTTACGGCCGTGGGCAGCCGTGAGCACACTCAACTGAGTGACATCACAGAATCCCCAGAACAATGGACAAAAGGGAGCCCTACAGAAAGCAGAGGCGGAGCCTTGGGTCCCCTGTGGATCAGCTCCTGGGTTTTCATTAGTCCTTGACTTCCTCATGGCCCGCTGCTTACTCTCAGCCTCCTCTCTATGATCAGTGCTCAAGCACAGTACGCACTTGACAGAAGGGCCTCTCTTCTTTGCAGTAATGAACATTTACAGCACTGAAAGATGCCAGGATGTAGAAGAAAAACCTAAGAGGGAACAGATTTTGAGCCATTGCTAAAATGGTAGCTTGACAAAGTCAGTCAAAAGGAAAAAAAGAAATTTCAAAAATCAGATGATTTTATTCATATGTGAAATATAAAGAACCAAACCAAGAACTGGACAAAACTAAACCAAAGTAAGTCTTCAAAATCTGACTGCAGAATTGAGGCTACCAGAAGAGGAGTTGGGGGGCGGGGCAATGGACTATGGTGGAAGATGGTGGGTGCTTTGGTGGTGGGTGTGGTGTAGTGATAGACATCTGAAGATGTGTGAATCTGTACCCCTCAGATATACAAATGTTGTAAACCAGTGTTATCGCATAAAAAATGTTTCATTGAGGGGCCTCCCTGGTGGTGCAAGGGGTTAAGTCTCAGCACTATGAAGCAATCAGCAGCCACTGCAGCACAAGTTTGATCCCTGGCCAGGGAGCTTCCCGCATGGCGCAGCAGACCTCTGCTGCCTTGCCCACTGCTCCCCTCAGCAGCGTATTTCAGTCAGCCTGCCTGTTCTGCTCCCCATTCTGTCCTGGTGAATCCTCTCACCACCCCCATACCTCTGGCCTATACCCCCAGTTCTTGTATGCATAAATAAATAAATCTTTAAAAAAATGATTCTTAAAAAATATTACATCAAAAATAAAATAGTAGCTCACTACTGTGAACAGTATATGATTATACACAATGTTTAAATTCCTTTTATTTAGTGCAAGATGATCATTTACACCTTTAAAGAAAAGTGACCCTGGAGACCTACAACCAATCCTTCTACTTCCTCAAAACAAACACTACCATGTGAGTTTTCCAGCTTCATCAACATATGGCATCTCATGTGCTCTAAGATGATGAGGAACTATAGTCTTTCTTCTTTCGGACTTGGGAAGTTAAAAAAAAAAAGCTTCTTATGTCAAACCATTAAGCAAATAAGATTCACCACCCTCCTATCATAACACAAACCTAAGATGGTGAACAACTGCCTCTCTGCTTGGGAACTACTAGTAGCTACACTGAAACTTGGGGCATAAACTGAAAATGCCAGATGTCAGTTATGAGGAATTTATGGCAGTAAATGTTTTTGTGGACTAGTAATGGCAGGAAATAGTAGTAGTTGGGAGTAGCTGATAAAGAAGAACTTGTTTCGGCGCAACTCACATACTCCTAACTGGGCTACTAGAATTTTCCAAAGCAGTTAGTAGACAAAGCCCTGACACTTGGGACATACAAAGCTAGTGGCAAGATGGCAGGAACCATTGAGGACATTTGAGTTCCTTTACTCTGAAGTAACACTTTCCCAGCAAATTTCTGATACTAGTGCTGTCTTCTCATTCCATGAACCTATCCTTTCGGGCCCATTCAAGTTTCTCTTTTGCTAGGACTCCTCTATTTTTCTTTCATGTGTATTCTTCCTCCAGTCTCCACACCCCAGCCTGTCAGCTACCATCTAATATGTCCACCAACCTTTTACAAAGAACAGCTAACATTTAGTGTCTTCATTTACTTCCTTCCCATTTCATGTCCCAAAACACTGAGTCCAGCTTCTAGAACACTAGTTTTCTGCTCTAATAGTGTTTTTTACATGCCAGATTCACAGAGTATTTCCTAGCCACCATGTTGCCGGATTCCTTATAGAAGTTGACAGTGGTGGCAGTACTCATTTTCTGAAAAGCCCTCTTCCCCCAGCTCCTATGATATATGTTCTTCTAAGCCTTTTCCTATCTTTCCGAAAATTCTTTTTCTCGTTTGCGACTTCCCCTTAATTTTCCATCCCTCCACTTTTTAAAAGCCACTTCCTTAGTTTTTACCTCCCAGCCAGTGGTTTTCTCATTCTACAGATTCTCAAGTCTTCCCCAGGATTTAGATCTGAAGAATCAGAGCAGAAGACTTGCTTTCTCTTTCAGCTACCACCTCCTACAACGACCGCCTCAATCCTTGGCCCAGAGCCGTGAACACTTACTGGGAGGTGTGCAACATGGTGTCCACATCTCCCACTATCTGAGCCTCCCAATCTGCTCCTCTCACTGCAGACTCTCCCTCCGTGGGCCACTGACTTCTACTAAATCATTCATACTAAAAACCTTCCAGCCCTTATCTAACGTCATTTATTCACTAACCACCCACCCTGCCATGTTGATCTCCTCTATGACTCTCCATTCTTTATTTACTCCAGCAAATAATATTCACTCTTTTTAAACGGTACCCCAAATACTGAGCTCCATAGGTTTCCCACCTGCTGTATTATGATTATACATAACTTGGCAACTATCTTTACTCCGGTGATGTCCCCTAACCTCCAACCCTCACTATCATCTTCATTTGTTTTTTTCTATGATGCCATTCCTACTCTTCCAAAACCACTTTTTACTGATTTACCACTCTGCACCAAGCTGGGGTAGGCCAGGCAGCCATCATCTGTGCATCTAATTATATGACAGTCATTGCATAAAGTGAAGTGATTTGTTTGCATCTAGACTGTGAAGTGTGTTATTTCACACTTTATCTCAAGTAATTAACATGATACATATCCACTTTATACCTACTAGGTACATAAAAATATTTTCCAAATTAATAAATGCACTTAGGTATTCACTGATTTGTTGCCCACGTAGACTTTCCTACTCTGAAAATAAAAATCTAAACATCCAACAGGAGTGTTGTAACCCGTTGGCAATGACACTTGTCAAGAAAAATGAGTACAAAGACATTTTGGTTTATTCCTCTGTCTTTCCTGAGATAAGTTAAAATGTGTAAGTTCTTTGAAACCCAAATGCTCTGGATGAACTTAGCAGTGTTTGAGTCTGAGGGGAACAATAACACCTCTACCAGCCCCTCAGCCAGGCTTCAGAAGCTCAGCCCAGGGTAGCCGTCAGCATGGCTGCCTCTGATCCCGAGCTGACAAGTGTGCTGGCCATTTGCCTTCGGCACAACAAGGTCCAATCTATGATGGGGCTCCGGGGGTTGCTCCATTGTAAAAAGGAATTGTGCCTGGGGGGATGGCAGGTGTATGAGACACCAGGTCCTAAAAAACTGTCCACTTCTGACTGAAAATGTCACTGTTACAGTAAGACTAGAGGGTGGCTTGACTCTAAGGTAGCTCGACCACTGATTAATTAATTCCTTGTCACATCACAACATTCTAAAACAGAGCGAAATATAGGTATACTTTAGACCATCTTTGCGCTGTTGCACTGCTTCATGTACACAACACACTCAGTCATTGCACAATCAAAAATGTATGTCATGATTGAGGGAGACAGAGGGATGGAACATTATTTTTCAATAGCTGAGGGAGAAATGAATCATGGGCTTGTTGTTTCAGGATGTGGGGGGGGGCAGTGTAATTGGGCAAAAATGACTATCCCCCAGAGTTACACTCAGGAGCCTATTGTGTTCACTGTGGTAATGTGCAGTCCAACTCTTAACATGTTAGAGGAGTGAGAATGAATAATGACCACCGTCCTATCTGCAACAGCAACACTTATGCCTGGAACAAGTGCTCTGTACTTCACAGTGGACGAGGCACTCGGACACGCAAAGTAGGACACTGCTGTTAACAGCACCGCTTCCCTAAAGGCTTCCTCGTGGGAAATACGAACACGAGCAGTATCAGACTTGCTGAGATCCCCATGTGCCTGAGGTCCAGGGCTGCTCTGGGTGAACCACTGCTCCATGAATGCATTTCTCTGCCTCACACCTTAGTGCTTCTTAGGGTACGATTGGTACTTTGGATTTATCCTCCCTCCCTTTATAATTTCCATCACTCTACTCATCTGGATTAAGTTTTGTGATGTCTCCTTGGTCCTAATAGTATTCTTTGATGTTGCAGTTTTATGCTCCTGGTCCCTGACCTCATGCTACCTTTCAGGTTTGAGCCCAGGGACCATCCATCTGGACCAAGGGGCTGACCATCCCTGACAAACAAGCGCCCCATTCCTGCAGGTGAAAAGGAATATGGGAGAAGAGGCAGCCAAAAGGTGCTGCTCGAAACTGACAATCTTCACCTTCATTACCAGAATCTACTGAAGCCCCGAGGTAGAACCAGAAAGTGGAGTTAAAATGGGAGGAACACATTCCCTGGCAATGCCCCTCTCACTGTCTAGATTTGGGGGCTATGCCACGGTAAGCATGGGCAACAGGGATGAGTGACAGCAGCTGTATTTTCTGGTTTCATCTGCAGTGTGACGGAGCCCATGGGAATCCATTCCAGGCCACTCTGTTACTCAAGTCAGTGGTTCTGACATTCGTGTGTTATGTGTTACAGGGGACAAGCCCACAAAAGCTGAGACGGTGAGTACCCCGTTACTGCTGTCGGTGGGAGCAAACTGAAGCTAGGTAATAGGCATAAAACTAATTTTTCAACCGTTCTAGTCTCTGGTCTCCATTTCTCTTGGTCTGTTTGCCATAGAAAATTCTCCATCTGTTGACTTCTGGTGAAGAATCTGGAAGCAGGCAAGCTGGGTGACCCAGCTCAGATGGTCTTCCCATGAGGAACAGAAGTTAGAGCCACAGTAACAAACACTTTCTCTGGTAAGAATCTTATTTTTTCCTTTTCATTCTCAAATTGGCTCTTGAAAGCAATCAATTCAATTAACTGTCCCAGAAACAGGTATATTATCAAAGAATGCATTTAATAACCCAGTGAATTAAGTTAGAGAAATTCCAGGCATTAAAATAGAATAAAACATGGTCATTTCTGACAGTGGGGAGGGTTGAGAATAAAACCGGCAGATCAGCCGGGCCCAAGGCTGTGACGCTGGGGACGTTTCTGAGAGCAGCTCCAGACTTTCACACCTTTCTTTCTTCCACATTGGAACACACGCTTTCTAAAAGTCCAGATTTTTTTGTCCCTCCAAAAGGTGTGGGGGTGACAAGGCAATGGGGGCCACTGGTGAGGGTGCAGCTGATAGTGCGTTTGCAGAGGTCCATTCTTGCACACGAAGTAGTCTTTGGGGACTAATTCACAGAAGCTGAGTTTGTCCGCCAGCCTGGCCTCATCCTGTGAGGACACTTCAGTTGCTACTGAGTATGTTTCCAAGGCTGTGAGGGTCCACAGAAGTCCTTGTGCAGCTGAGACAGTCTGAAGGATGATCTTCTCTTCCTGATTGAAGCTGAGGCGTTCAGGGTCCTCTGAAGCTGACAGGGAAACCAGCAGTTCTCTGGGCCTGTGGCCCTTATCAGAGGCACTTAAAGTAATGACATCCTACAAAAGGCCCTGCAGGGCTCTGGAGGTCCACAGCCCTCGTGACTCCCCCCCGTTAGGAAAGCTTCCACCGCTTCTGGGAATGCAAATGAACGAAAGCCCATGTGACAGCTGGAATAAAAGGCTCCTGTCTTTTTGCACAGCATTGAAATGCCATCTGGCAATTTCGACGACGTCAGCAGGCCCAGAAAAACAACTGCCCCCAACGCCTGCTTCATCACTCTCTGCCACCCCAACCTTGCTCTCCCCTCCTCCCTGGCAAAAGCTCCTACTTTTTGTTATGGAGAAGGGCGGGCGCAAAGTAACCTTTTTTCAAGATTTTTTTTTCTCTGTTTCTCATCTGCTCCATATTACGAAACGGTGTTAGCCACAGAACAGCAGTGCGTGGTGTTTGGCTCGGCTCTCCAAATTCCAGCTCAACACTGTATAGATCATCCCATTAAAAAGAATTTTTAAAGCCTTTTCTATTTGTCTTTAAGGCTTGAAGTACATTTATTCTGAGAGCAGAGGTGTTAAAGAAAACTATTAATCTAACTTCTGACCCAACACATACTCCCTTTGATCACTGTAAATAAACACCCAGTGTTAGACTGTGAACAAGTCTGCTGCCCCAGGCGGAACACACTGGCCTTTGAACTCACACATTGTATCCCCATCTTTCAGCAGTTTGCTAGAAGCTGAGATGGACAGGTCTTATTTTCAACATTGCAATCCTATGATAGAGTTATCAAACTATTTTACTCTAGACAGACTCCACGAAAACCCTGTTTTTCTAAATGACTGAATAAGAAGCAAATAGGTCACTTGAAAGATTTAAGTCCTGTCACGGAAACAGTGGAATCACGGAAGAAATACCATTCAATACAAATCCTTTCCACAACATCTTAATTAAAAAAAAAAAAAATCCCACCTCAATATTTCCACCTGGTACAGAGGGCCTGGAAATCCTAAGTTATTAGTGCCTGCTCTGTCCTTTTTATTTGTAAAGGGTAAGTCAAGCACTCACAATACTAAGTCTGTCTCTGGAAATAAGCAAGTATTCTGAACATTAAAGTGTAAGATGATCTCATTAAAAGCCAACGAATCGTCCTCCTTTCAGACTCCAAACAAGGAAGAAGATTACACATTTGAATGAAATCTTAAAATTTTATCCGTATCACTGGTACCTATGACTTATCTAGTCAGAACATTCATTATCCGATGAAGAAGATTTTTTTTTTAAATAATTTAACAAGTTAAATTAAAGAAGAGTCTACTAAGGAGCTATTCAGCAATCTTGGTATTCCTTAGATACACTGCCAAAGACCTTATTTTTCCTACAAGTTTTGTTTTTTCTCTGTTTAAAATACCTTAAACATTTGAACATTGGAAATACCTTTTAAACATCATTATTTTCCAATTATAATTTCTCATGAAAGTCCATTCACCTGCTAAGTTAGTGAATTTATTTATTTTAAAGATTTATTTATTTATGCATACAAGCTGGGGTACAGACCAGAGGTGTGGGGCGGAAAGAGGGTTCACCAGAGACAGAGCAGGGAGCAGAACAGGCAGATCAACAGAAACACACTGCTGAGGGGAGCAGCGGGCAAAGGCAATAGAGGTCTGCTGTGCCATGTGGGAACCTCCCCAGCCGGGCATCGAACTTGCATTGCTGCTGCCGACAGCTCCACAGCACAGTGGCTACCGGTTGCGCCACTGGGGAGGCCCTAAGTTGGTGAATTTAAAGTACTGATAGCTAGGACTAGGTCACACACAGGCTAACATGTTTTCCACAGTTCCCTGTCATCAAACTTTTTATCCTATTTCAACTTGCTAGAGAAATGACACAGTGCCCTTAGTAGTGTGAGCCAGGCCAGTTCCAGACACCATGGCAGGCAGGGTTAGCTAGGAAGAAGTAGTGGGAGAGCTGGGTCTTTTGAAAATGTGTTCCCGGGTCTTCCTGGTGGTACAGCGGTTGAGCGCTGCGCTGTGGAGCTGTCATGATGCGAGTTCGACGTCCAGCTGGGAAGAATCCCACATGGTGCGGCAGACCTCTCCTGCCTCGCCCGCTGCTCCCCTCAGCAGTGTATTTCTGATCTGCCTGTTCTGCTCCCCACTCTGTCTTTGGTGAACCCTCTCGCCACCCCACGCCTCTGGCCTGTACCCCAGCTTGTATAAATAAATCTTAAAAAAAAATGTGTTCCCACTCCTGTCAGCGGGGAGGGTGGTAGATCCAAACTGAGCGCTCGTGCACAAGTTCCCCTCTCCATCAATTTCCCCTAAACTCCTGCCATTCTTTTTATTTTGAGGGAACCTCTGTGGTTCTTTTTTCTCCATAGGCTGTTGCTGGCTCATACTGTTTGCTTACAGGATGCCTCGCTCCTTGTCCAGACATCCTGCTCTTCCTATGAAGCTGAACTCAGCAACTCTCCCCCAGAAAGTCTTCAGACTTTCTGACCCATCTCTACTCAGCTTTGCACATATCCTCATTTTACTTTCTACATTTAAAGGTACAGGTCCATTTCCCTATGAAACCATGTACTCCACTTAGGAAGGAGCAGCCTTTGTGTCCCCAGTACATGGTATGGTATGCAGACTTCATTACACAGTCATTGAAGGAATAAAATAAAGAAAAGAGAGAAAAGGCAACACAAACATAGCAAAGAAACTGGAAGGAAAAGGCATCAACCAAAGTCAAAACAGAAATATCAGCAAAGTAATAATAATGATGATGATGATAATTCAAAAGTAAAATTATAGTTAAAGGAAAAAGCTACAACCTATTGAACATTTACTATGTGCCTGGGAACATTCAAGGCATTTTCACACATTATTTCATTTAATAGTCAACAAAAACTGAAAGGGAACTATTATCCTTCATCCATGAGGAATCAGATTCAGGGAGGTTTTGTGTGTAACTAGAGGCCCTCTGGCTTGCAATGGGATATGCCTGAGTGAAATGCAGTAGGGACAATAATGGAACATCCTTAAGAGATACTTAGTAACTTACAATGTTTCGCATAAGACTACAATGGGGAATGGGAGGAGAAGGGGATAGAAACTCAACAAGATAATTTTGGCCAAGGCCAACTTGAGGCTGAGCCTTAATGGTGCTTCCGTGTGTGCCAGGACAACATCTAGATTTTTAACAACTGCCTGGAACAAAAGGTCATTAGTAGCTGCTGACTTAGAGGCAGTGTCTTCTCTGAATATATAAACTAAGCAAGTTTTTCAAACACACCTGTCACTTGGTAAGTCCTGTTTTTTATGAGCTGTATTTGTTTAATAATGTAAAATAAAAAACCCAGGAGGACCGGACACAATCAGACAAGGGTAAAAATCAATTTAGCAACTGGAGAAAGAATGAAATGGAGGGACTATTAGATTTGTACTGTTAAGCTTTTAATAAAGAGCCAGAAGGTCTAATATACTTTCGAGAAATTATTAAATAAAAAATAGAGGCTAAGAATATTCTGTTTCACCTATTTATAACTGGTGTTAAGTGGAAACTATTTTTCTAAGTAGGTAGCAGGGAATCAACAGAATAGATTCCACGGCTGTCCAGCAAACAGAAAACATATTTTTAGGTAAAGGAAAGCAAGCACCCAAAGATGAACATCACCAGAAGAAGATGGCATGTGGAATCTGAGTGGCTCACTCGAGGCGGGTCCATTCTCCAGGAGAGGCCTCAGCCTGTCTAAAAACTAGCTTGAGTGAGAGTCAGTATCATGCAACTCATTTTCATAGTAAGGCTTTTTGAAGTTATCCCTAGGATGGTAACGCAAGACAGGACAATGGAACTTATACTGCAGTCTTATGGTTGTTCAAAAGAGAAAGGGTATTTTCGGCAACAGTCTGGCATCCTGCACCAAGCGGGAATAGCCGGTAACTCCAAGGAGGAATCAATGTGGGAAAAGCCCACTGACGTGCAGCACTGATGTCGGGGGGTGGCGGGGGCCAGCTTCGCACAGATGGACACACTCCAGGAACAGAAGCAACTTGAGCGTCTCCCTCTCTCTGCTCAACAATTTGAATTGTTGTGTGGTGTCAAGTACAACCCAGTAGGATTTTCTGGTCAACTGTCCAAATACGACTTTCTGGCAAAACTATCAAGCGATTTCAAGTGGAACACATTTTATCTCACTTGTATGTAAACCTCCAATGAGTTCCTATTTCAGAGTTTGATTTTAAAGGTTATGCCATAAAAATCGAACTCTGGATCTCTAAAGTCAAGGGTCCTATTTTTGCCAAGGTACTGTGCCTATTTGTATGAACTTAAACAAAAGCAACCAATCTTTCTTTGATTTTCTTTTGTTCAAAGCAACAAGGACTTTGCCACTTCACAAAGAAGTCCCTTTTGTGGACTGAAAGGCTATGGTCACTAGGAAACTCTTGAACCTGCGCTGAGACCAGCCGTCCCCAATCACTCTACTCCTAGTCTTATCAGTCAACCCTTCTCAACAGCCATAATTCTTCACAGAAATCTGTTCCTGTTGTGATTATGGCAGAATCAGCACATTCCTCATTCCATTTTCTCCTGATACTTGTGGGCTACAAAAATAAAAGCTTCTGGGGGAGGGGGAGGGAGGTAGTGGATAACGTTAGTATTTCCTTAAAGTATTTTTCATTGATTACAAAAAACAAACTAAAGTAATAGTAGAAAACTAATTAAAAATCAGTACTTACTCGGGACTTATGTCATGGACTAGACTCAACACTGTAGACAGATCCTGTCACTTAAATCTCTTATGTCATCCTGGCAATAAGATACTAACATTATACATATTTTACAGATGAGCTTGAAGAGTTTAATAACTTGCCCAAGGTCATATAAGTGTAAGTGTTGGGCTAGGAGGTGACTCAACCTCTCCACTGTCTATCTGTGGAGTAGAATTTCAATGCATGGAGAGTCTTAGCAATTCTCTTATTCCTAATGAAATCACCAGTAGGAATGAAGGTAGGACAAATAAAGCAACTCCTTGAGGAAAGCCCAGAAATCACTGGGAAAATTATATACCTTTACCTTTATTACCTCCTAATTCACAACTATATATTTATTGTGTGAACATAACTGTAAAATAGAAATGACCCTTTCAGACAGCTATGTAAAAATCTTCCACTGGCAGGTAAAGCCTGTCTTTTCAATTCTCACTAATGACCAAAGAGCCAGAAAACAGATTTAAATAATGGGTATCCAGCTCCTGCCTTTCCACAGTGCATTCTAGAAAGAAGACATTAAATCCTGCATTGCCTTCCTGTGTATACAAGTGGCCTCAATATATCTCAGGTGAAAACAACTTAGAACCGGAAAACTCCGGTCCAAAATAATTATATTTTGTATGTCAAAGACTCACAGATGCTACCTATATAAACTGCATTCAAATTTGTGTTTGTTGGAATGGTTCTTGCAGTCAAGTCTGCTGGACTTCTTCCTGGGTTCCAATCCTCATTTTGTCTAATCAAGCTCCTCATACAGATGGCTAGCAAGCACATAAAAAACGTAAACAAAGCCACAATAAGATATCACCTCACACTTGAGGGTTTTGGTGAAGGTGTGGACAAGAAGACAATTTGACACTGCTGGTGGGAACACAGACGGATCCAGTCCTATGGAAAGCAGTTTGGAGGGTTCTCAAAGTATTTAAAATAGATCTACCACATGAGCCAGCAATTCACTCCACGGTATTTACCCAAAGAACACACAAACACTAATTTGAAGGTACACATGAACTCCTATGTTTATAGCAGCAATATTAACAATAGTCCTGTTATGGAAAAAACCTAAGTGTTCGACCATGGATGAGAGGGTTAAGAAGATGTGGTGTGTGTGTATGTATGCATGTATATATACATGGATATATGTATACATACACACACACACACACTTTCTCTCTCTCTCTCTCTCTCTCTCTCTCTCTCTCTCTCTCTCTCTCTGAATGGAATACTACTCAGTATAAAAAGAGATGAAATCTTTCTATGTGCCACAACATAGATGAAACTGGAGGGAATTATGCTTAGCAACGTCAGAGAAAAGGAAAAAGACAAACACTGGATGATTTTCACTCATATGTGGAATATAAAGAAACAAAGAAAGGGAACAGACAAAAATCAAATCAAACCCAAGAAATCTGCCTGCAGAACTGAGGCTATCAAAGGAGTGAGCAGTGGTTGAGAAGCAAATGGGGTTGGTGGTCCAATGGCCTAGAGCAAAGGTCTACAGATGCCTGGTGTTGGGTGTGGTGTGGCAAAACACATCTGAAGATGTGTGTACACCTGCACTCCCAAATCAAACACAGTGTTGTAAATCACTGTTATCTCAATCAAAAGCTGATACAATTAAAAGCAAACTCTTTATCTAATATTGTCAATGAGAGTTTATTTCCAGTTCCTAAGTGAAACCTCAGTGAAATCTCAGACTGACAATGATTTAAAAAATAGGCCTGTATTCAAGAATTTATACCATGAATGAGGCAAGTTAGGGATTAGGGGAGGATTTCAGAATCTCAGTGGGATGTGGGTCCAGCATTCTGACAGAAGCTTGATTAGAACATGTTACAAATGAAAATCTGTTTTCAGATGATGAGTGGGGAGGGAAGAAAAGGGGGAGGACCAGAGAATAAGTGTGCAGTTTTGAAACTGTTTTGTCAAATTCAAGAGAAATTTAGGGGGTAGTTTCTCAAAACTAGTTTAGTTTTACTGGTTACTAAAATTAATCCACCCCTTCCCTGCATATTAAGATTGTAGAAGAATATTATTTCTAATATTTCCTTTTATTCCTTCACCTCTATATTCCACCATGAACTTCACTCTGTGACAAGTGCCCTTGGTTTCAAATGTACTTAAGGATCACATCAGAATAACCATTTCTACTAACAGACAAGACCAAACATGAAAATGAAAAAAATCAACAATCCTAAATAGATCACTATAAATGTTGTACATTTACAATAAATATTGTTTTAGATTCTAGTTTGTACTGTGGATGGTGATGGACCATTCCAAGTTTAGTAATTTACTCTAAGGGTGCATTTGTATGATTATGGCTTATTGCTGCAGTGTTCTGCAATATTTTAATATAATTTCACAACAAATAATAACTCAGAATCTAGTATTTACAAAATGACTACCTCAAAATAATTTTCTTGTATATCCATTTGAAAGTGACACATCATAGCAGGATACTTCCATTAGGTCTGAATTTGAATGGCAGTGTCTTTCTGTAAAAATTTCTTTTGAAGTCTGAATCGGAAAACAGAGACTTGCTAAGAGTGTGAAAAATAAAAAAGAAAATCTTCCAAACTCAACCACTCAAATACACATTTTTAGCTTGTAGAATTAAATCTTGGGAAGGGACTTCCCTTCTTATTATCTTAGTCAATGAAACTATGTCCAGAATGTTGTGGTATTTCACAACTTCCGTACAAATTTTATATTTAGAAACATGTATGTATGTCTATACTACATGCTCTATTCCAAGGAAGAAAAAGTTATAAGCTTTATCATGTCACTCCATCTGCAACGTCTACGGGCATGAATTTTCACTGGCTGAGCAACAAAAATTCGAACATGAAAGAAAAAGACAATACATGAGGAGGTAGGGATATATTTGGCTCTAAGTCTGAAGCAGGTTCTCATTTCCTCCAGTTTTCTCTGATAATCACCTGTATCAACATTAAAATCATTGTTGCTTAACCATCTTTTAGCAAACACTAGAAATGAAACAAACCAAGAACCCAACTCCAGAATTTTCCTCAGTAGCATGGGAGTCTGAAAATACTGGCATTAAATTTTCACCTGCTTTCCCATTTAACTTTAACATCTGTCATCATGATAAGCTATTTCTAGTTTGCCTTTATGTCTTCTGTTAGGAACAGAATCCAATATTCTGAGCGCCTTTCATAATTTTAAAAGAAAGTTTAGAAAGAACTGTCTTCTGCTCTTTTTTGCCAAATGCCAAATTAGTTCATTATAAGGAAGCTTGTTTGAAAATCTCAGAAATAAACAAACCCAGAGGCTATAATTTTCTTGACATTGGAACCTTCCATTGGCCTCTGAAAGCAGTAGAGGGCATGTCATACTTCTCTCCATTTATTATTCATATTCACCACTCTCTTGCATGTGCTACAGAAGTTTTGAAAAAAACAGAACCAGAATCCAGAGGTTAATTCATCTTATTAGCTGTCACTTTTAGGAAATGCTAGCCTATTTACATGTTTGTCAGGAAAGCTATGTGTGAATGTGTGAAGAGGCGTGGAAAGGGATGACTTAATACCACACTATGCATTTATTCCTCTGACTTAACACCCACTATTCTCTTTGTCAAAAAATGTAAATAGCAAAATATCACTGGCAGGCATGGCTAGTCTGCAATCACTTGAAATAGAGTAAGAATCAGAAGACCCCTGACTGTCAAAATAGGAGCTAGCTCGGTGACTGGTGTGGTCACAGCACTAAACTCATTAAATGCTTTTGGATATTTCAAGATTACCCATGTGGTTACAGGGTTGGATTCTGAAAGGACTCTTCTTCTCTCCCACTCAGTACTCTTTCATTCATCCTTCAAAGCTACTGTTTCTATGAAACGCTCCCCAAAGACTTCCGCCTAGACTGATTTGTCTCTTCTCCAACTTCCACCCACTATTGTCAGTATGAGACCATTAAAATGTTGTATCCTGTTTTCTTAACTTTTATTTGTGCCTCATCTTTCTAAAATCCAAATTTTAAGTTTTGAGGAAAGAAGTCATGTTTTGAAGCCCAGGAATTACTCAGCAACTCTTTGCTGCCTCTGCACCAACCCTCAACTCGAGCCAAACTCATTAAAGCAAGCACTGAAGTCCCGCGAAATGCCTGGTTATATAATAAATTCAACATCGGTGCAGTGAATTGAATTTGATTGAACAGATACTTCCTCAACGCTAATCATGCAATTTGAATTGTTTACATTTTGTTTTTATATTTGTTCATTTTGATCTTAAACACAATGTCTCATTTCTTCATCCCTTAAAGTTCTGACAATTTCCAATCAACTCTATGCCAACCTTTTCTGTAGGTGCTTTTCTTGCTGTCAAAGAGGACCTCACTCATTCCATTTCCACTTTGCTGTCTAGCTGCTTTCTCTACATTACAGAACAAGTATAGGACCTTTGCTTTGATCTTTAAGAAAGCATTATCTAAGGTGTGACTCAGTCTATAAACTCTGCCAACAACATAATAAAAACTTATTCAGAAACTTGCACAGGAACGTGGGATGTTGCTGTAAAAAAAAAAACCCAACAAAAACAAAGACAACTGGGCCTCCCTGGTGGCACAGCGGTTAAGCGCTGTGCTGTGGAGCTGTCGGCAGCAGCGATGCAAGTTCGACCCCCGTCCGGGGAGATTCCCACATGGTGGGGCAGACCTCTCCTGCCTCACCCGCTGCTCCCCTCAGCAGTGTATTTCTGATCTGCCTGTTCTGCCCCCCGCTCTGTCTCTGGTGAACCCTCTCGCCGCCCCACACCTCTGGTCTGTACCCCAGCTTGTATGTATAAATAAATAAATCTTAAAAAAAAAAAACAAAAAACAAAAAACAAAGACAACCCTAATATATATAAGAAGGAACCTGGTGACAGATGGTGAAGAACCTTCCACCAGAGGCTGGAAAGAGGACTCATGTGATGAAGAAGAGCAACAGATGGCATCACTATTGCCTCCTATCTCTGGCAAGGTAGATAGTGGACCCATAAACCTGTAGTTCTCCAGAGAACACAGGAAAAAGGATGTGAGTAACATGTGCTGGTGACTGTCAGCTGTACTTGACAAGCTAGGACAAAAGCCAGATGAGCTGAGGAAAGACTGGTATCCCCAGCAAGAAAGATGCAATAAGAAGGTGAAGTAGAGGGAAGAGGCAACCACTTATGATTCTTCAATATCAAAAGAACACACAGAAGGTCATTGAGATAAAAATGTCTATTACAATGCAGACTTGGTCAAGATTAATGAAGAATATAGTCATCACACCCAATTCTAAAACCTCTTAATGGATTAAGTGTCTTAGATCAAGTCAAATTAGGATGCTAATATTGGATATATCCCTTTCCATTGGTGGGATAAATAACTCAGGAAAAAAAGATTAAAGATGCTTTCCTAGTGGAAAATCTGCTAACAAAGTCTGATAGTCTCATATTATCGTGATCTAAATAGGGAGTGAGACACATCAACCGTAAAGAATAGGGATATAGTAAACCAAAGTCTAGAAAAAACTGTAGATGTAGTGATTAGCTTAAGAAACTGAATGTAATCAATTTTTTAAAGGAGCTGTGCTTTTGAGAGGATTATACTTATCACAAGAACCACTTTTCAGTACTTAACATAACCCTTCAACTCCAAAGCTCTCCACTGGCAGGATGTGATCAAATAAAACACTCAATGTGGAAGTCAAGGGCAGGTTTCCCAACACCCACTCTCCAGATAGTCCCGAGGTGGCATGTCATTGGGCCAGAGGAACTTCCGAGGGTGCAGTCTGAAACCCAGAGCACAATGGACAGGAATCTCCCCCAGGAAGACCCAAGGCTAATGAAAATGTATCCCAGACCAGAGTCAAGGACTTCACTAGTGCTTCCTGGTATGATCTGAACTTGCTGATCCTATCTATCCATATTCCACTGTGTGTGAGTGTGCATTGTCAGTGTGTGTCTGGGTGTGTGCATGTGTGTGTGTGTTACACTTATGAGTAATCACTGGGGGTGGGGGTGGATAGAAAGCCTGATAACCTATCTTTTGTATTTATGGATCAATAGGAGCCACAGTCAAATCTGATGTAGAAATTATCACACCTCACTTCCTGTTATGGGTTAAATTGTACTCTCCCAAATTCCTATGTTTAAAGGCCTTACCCCCACTACCCCAGAGAGTGACATTATTTGGTGAGGAGGTCTTTAAAGCAATCCTACTACAATATGACTGGTTTTCATCAAAAGAGAGGAAATTTGGAGACACACACAGGGAGAATGTTCTGGGGAAGTGAAGGCAGTGATTGGGGTGATGCTTCTTTCCAAACCAATGAGCACCAAAGACAGTCAGCAAACCACCAGGAGCTAAGGGAGAGGCATGGAATGAGTCCTCTCCCAGGGCTCTCAGAAGGAACCCATTCTGTGCACAATCGATATTGAACTTCTAGTCTCCAGAACAGTGAGGCAATACATTCCTTTCATGCATCCCACTTGCGGTGGCGCTGTGTTATAGCAGCCCCAGCCAATGAACACACTCCACAATGAAGAAACCACCACACACCATGTACCAATAGATGTTAGCTGGTCCTTTTGGAAAGAACTTGAGAACATCTTTGGGGAAGAATAATTTTCCTTACAGAGTGCCAACTACAAAGGCCAACTAGGGGGTCATTGGTGTTGTTTGTGGACTACGTCCCTTCTCTCCGCAGCACACACAGAGATAACCACTGCATGATGCTGCTGTGGTTTACTGGGGCCATGATGAGCACCAGTGAGTTATTAGAAGTGAGTTGTGTTCCTCTCAGAGTGTGGCAGTTAACTGCCAAGGTGATATCCTCCTTCCCCCAGCTACTGGGCAAAGCTGTGTGGAGGACCCTCAAAATACTACCATATGATCTAGCAATTCTATTTTTAGAAATCTACTCAAAGGACAGAAAAACACCAATTCAGAAGGAAACCAGCACTTCTATGTTTACCGCAGTACTATTTACAATAGCTAAGATATGGAAACAACTTAAATGCCCCTAAACAGATGAATGGATCAAGAAGATGTGGTCTATATACCCATTGGAATATTACTCAGCAATCAAAAAAAGACAAACTCATGCAATTTGCAGCAACATGGATGGATCTGCAAGTGAACTAAATCAGAAGGAAAAAGAAAAATATCAGATGGTTTTATTTACAGGTGGAATATAGGAAAATCGAACAAAGGGTCACAAAAAAAAGTAAAACATGCAGGCAAACTATAGATCTCAGGCACACAGCAGGGGAGCGGGGGTGGGGAAAGGGGTCAAAACAGGAGAGGGAAGAGCACAAGGGACTATGGTGATGGTTCACAGGTGCTGTGGTGGTGGGAGAATTGTGTCGACTACACCTGAGGGGAGAAATAAAATATTGTACAAAAACGAACAATGATGTAAGAAAAAAAGAACTTTCTGTCTTCCTGAACTCTCTGCTATCCTGTCTTTCTCTGGAGCTGAGATGGGTGGAAACAGCAGGGAACATCTTTCTCACTGAGACATTTTCCTAACCTGTGTTTGTTGTCAGTTTGTTTCAAATTTCACATCTCTCCTTTTGACCCATCTTTTGAAAATTTGCCCATTGTCTTTCCATTTTTCACCACTTTTCAATATAAAGCAAACCAAAGACTTTCGCTGTTTTTGAGAAATAGCTGCCCATTTGTGGAATGTGTCAAATTTCATTTCTCTGGCAAATCACATAACCACAAAATTTTCAAGCAAGAAGGGACATTAGAGGTAATCCAGCTGAATTCATGTATTTTAAGTTAAGAAATTTGAAACATAAGTAAGTTATTTATCTGGTCGAAAATCATTTGCCCCGTTATGGAGTAAGTTGGTTAGCATCTGACTTCGGCCCTGATCCCCAGCCTTGTCGAAGTTAGGTAAAAGACATATGAACTTGGACATGTACTGATCCCCAAAACAGGTCAATGACATGGGGGAAGAGGGAGAATTTAACATTGCAAACCTATCTTCCTTCAAGTCCTTCAAAGATTCACTTTCAAAAAATTATGTTTTTTATTAAGGTAATGTTGGTTTATAACAGTGTATGTTTTAGGGATATAGGTTCACACTTCTTCAGATGTACGTTACCCTACCATGTCCCACTATCAAAGTTCCCACAATCCTCCACCATAGACCACTGAGCCCTACCACCTTTTGCTCTTAACCCTCACACTCCCCCAATACTAATCTCAGTTCTGCAGTCAGATTTCTAGGGCTTGTTCTGGTTTAGGTTTAGATATATTTTTAATATGTTGAAAAACATTCATACAGTTTTCCATAAGGGCTGGACAAACTGCTACAATGGTTCTTTATCATCTGCTGGTTGAATTCCAAACTCCTTAGCAGGATGAAGGAGTCATGTGACAGGGGCTCCTACTAACCCACCATTTTAGCATTTCCAACTCTCTGGACTGACAGATCCTGTGCTGAAGAGTGCTGTTCTACTGTGCCTACTCGTGCAATTTGCTCCGGATAGCTCTTTAAAATCAAACTACTTTTCAATGATTTCTTGTCTGAGTAGCTTTTGGGAGGTCGTTGTTCCACTTTCAAATTGATATCAAAATGATTTAATACTTTCCTCCTCTAAAGGGCTTCTAATGTAATGCTATTGCATATTGCAGACAACGACCCATCTCCTTATTCTCCTTACTCTCCTGGTTTAATTCATGAATTTCCAAATCTGTATCTCTAGTCTGACCCTTTCATAGGATTTCTACAATCCTGTATCACAGTAATTGGTTATAACATACACCAAGGTACCTCAATGGCAAAAAAAGTACATGGATGTCCTGCAAACCCAGCTGTCACATTCTTCTTGCATTTCCTTTTACAAAGCAGACTAAGCAGTTTTAAAATGTGAAAAAACAAAAGCATTATTTTTTTCAGAGCAAGAAAATAATTTACTGTCCTCTTAAATAATGTACTTATAAAGTTTTTTTTCCAGGTAAAATAATCAAATCAATTTAAAAAATGTTGACAACATTGTAAATTTGATTAGATGCACTCCTTATGTTTTCATGAGAGAATGTTACCAGTGATTCAGGGCTAGTTCCGAAGTCTGTATGTAGCTGCTGTTCCCAGTTGTCTTGGGATTTATCTTTGCCTTACCTGATCACAAAATATGGGGGGGGGGGGGAATAGAGATTTAATAATTCTTTAAATAGAAAAAGATTTGGTTTTCTTCATTTAAGAGCAATGAAAACAACAACAAAAAAGCACATACTTTCCTATTCCTTATATGTCTATTCCTAGATACCTATCAGATAGTCAAATCTTTTGCTAGGTTTGTGATTACAATGTGAACACAGCATATATGGGCTCAGTGCATTTACAGGTTATAGATTAGTGGTGAGATGTATAGTATCTTTCCTACTCGCACCTTTCATTCTTGGAACAAGCGGCCAGCATAGTGCCAATCACACCTCACTGGCTGCGTTTCATTCATTAGATTAAGGAGTGGGCAATTTGGTCTTGTGTTCCTATCTCTAATGCCTATCTAGCACAGCGTCTGCCATGCGGAGGAGACACGATGCTCAAAGAATGATAATAAAGCGGAGCAACATTTTTTTTTTCAGGTGTACAAGAATCATGCTTAATTAGTCTTGTATTTATAGCACTTATCACAAAATAGACAAAGAATGCTTTCTGAATAAACACTTAGAAGAAAACAGTTTAGTTGTGTGCTATAATGGCAATGGAAAGATAAGCCCGACAAAATAACCCATTGTAAACTCATGTGCAGCTCTGAATTGCAAAGATCTAATAGAAATTGTAATGCGTGCATTCATTGAATTCTTATCAGCTTATACTTTTCTTTTTCTCCTTTGTATAATTCCATGTTACCATTTCAAATGTTCCATTTGAAAAACAGGTGAGTACATCTATGCCTATAATATGCACAGCTAAGGAAGGGTGTGTGTGATTTTCATTATTGACATCTTTAGGTAAATAACTAAATATTTGTTTTTTGCTAGACAAATTCTACCTTTGTGAATTTCCATAAATTGAGTACAGTTAAAATGAAGACTGTCTGAGACTGCCTAATCTCATTTCCACTAGTAGATGATGCTCAGGGCTGAGAGTCAGTTCCTCTGTTCTATTTATTCCTAGTAGAGGATTTAGTCCCTTCAAATTGTGTAAGACCAAGGCAATCCTTATTTCCTGTTTTCCAGATATCTTACTGCTTCTGCCAAATGGCTCCTCTCTCTGTTTTTAATCAGTTTGTATACAGTACTGTCTGTATTTCAGGATGTTCACATCTTTACTCAATTTTGCAGTCTCTTTCCTGCTAAACTAACTTCCAGCAGACAATATAAAAAGGTTAGCACACGAAATGGTGCTCACAACTCAAATATTTCTCAAGACAAATTTTGCTCTCAAATTCCTTGCTTGGGAATGGTAGGATAATATTTGACTCCCAAAGCATTTTCAGACAACTTAAACGTCAGAAATACTGAAATTCCTGTGTCTTGGCAATATTCATGTATTATATTAGTTCAGCATAATAAAAACTTCAAATTAAGATGTGGCAATAGTTTCTTGGTGTACATTCTTTAGCTTGTGAAGATATGCAAACATTGACTTCATTTCCATTAACTTTATGCTTTGAATTTAGTTGTACATTAAAAAAATACCTTTTATTCAATCATCAGGTGTTTAAGAAACTAACCAAAATTGTTAGAATGTAATTTGTAATTAGAGTTCATTTGTCAGGTGAAATCAGGTTCTTTGAGAAAGGAGGTGAAAGAAACAGCATCAGTGAAAATTGTATAAACAGCTAATTTTAATGGGATCTCGTGACAAGATGTAGTCAGGAAGTAAAGAACTCTTTTCACAGGAAGAAAGGTCTGGAAATCATCCCAAATAATCTGCGATTGTTGATGGTCTATATTACATATGTAATAAGTTACACATTACTTACGCATAAATATATATCAAGGATTCCCAAACACTTCCCTTCTGTGAGGCTACATTATTACCAACAGACATCAGGTAACATTTGAAATTGCCTGTTTATTAATCAACTAATACCCAGAGACATCAAAACCAGCTGTGAGGCTGGTACCAATTCTTTCTATGGTTAGATTAGGTTTAACTCCATTTTTCTGTAATTTTTAAGCCAGAACTTTATTTCCTCTCCTACTTTAAATAAGATTTTTAAAAAACTGAATCTTAACAAATTACCTCTAATAAAATGGTTAGATAACTATTAAGAAAGCTGAAACGCACTTCATGTAATTCACATTTTGCTTGATGCCAAGTAAAAGGAATGCTAATTTTAAAAGTTAAGGTCCAATTTTAGCCTGGACAACCTTGCTGTAATTGGTTTTGCAAAACACAGGACACAAAAATTAGTATCCCTATGCAAAATACCTGAGAAATACTTATGGATGATGTTATAGTCATTATAAATTACTTGAGAAACTGGCATATTTCAAAACAGACAAATAATTTATCTTCCCTAGGCAGTCAGCGGTAACTCAACGAATAACATGTTAAACGACATTTGTAGAAACTTGGAAGGAAGATATTTCCATTTTGGAGGAAAATGATGCTGTAATTTCTCCTACAGAAAAGAAATATGTGTATAGGTAAGCCCAAGTGAATCATCTCTCCATTGGAATAATTTCTAAGGTAGCATAGTATCCCTTGGGCAAAAGATGACTATGAGAGATTTGCTGTCTTTGTTAAAGTGAGACAAGAAAATTCTACCAATTGAAGTATTGGCGACATTTTGACAGTGACCTTGCAAGCTCTTCTCTGTGGCCCAACTGGGGCGGTACTGCCTTGGGGGCTTGGGGAGGGGAGGGCTCTTCACTCTGGCCACAGGGCTTGTAGAGGAGCAGGTAGAGGGAACAATGACGACACACTCAAAGCTGTCATTCAATGAGCCTGCTCATGCAGATTCTCCTTCTGTTTAACGCCTCACCAGGCTTCACAGCCACAGAGCACGTGACAAAGTGTGTTATAGTACGTCATTCTCCAGATGAGCAAAACAGGACTTCTGGAAGTTAAATACATCATTAAGGTAGCAGGTATGTTTCCAGCCAGAGTGGGGATTTTTTTTTTTTTTACTTTAAAGATGATTCTCATCACCACCACCCAATGATTTGTCTTTCACTGCTGTTGGTGTGGAATCTTGCAGGACTAGACTCCAAAATTTGCAATTCCATAGAAACTTAATTAGAAACTTTTATTCCACAGATGTGCAGCTGGAAGAAGTTTCTGTAGAATACATTGGACCTCAGTGGGTAGCTGGCTGCTGGTTAAATTAGAGCTTCCAAAGTCAGTGTTCAAAGGTCAATTCTACTCCATCATAGACAAACTAAACTGCTTAACAGTCCTGCCACAGACATGGCGTAGGAGAAAGGACAGAGTTATGCAGGTTTGAGCAGAACTGCCTCATACACTCAACATAATAAATTTAATTTATGGAAGGCCCGAGTGGCAGTAGAAAATGCAGTGGTACATTTCTGTTGGCTGAAACCAGCACTTTTTTTTTTTGTCAGAAAGCACTTCTGAAATATTTATTTCCTGCACATTCATAAGGTTATTTGGAAAACCAACTAGTCAGAGACCGACTTTGCGCTAATTTAAAATTTGGAGACTCCGAGGTTATAACCTCTAATATGATACGGGGTTTATGCTTAAATCAGATCTTGAATGTATCTTAGTGAGAGTAATGTAGAATCATCCAGCCAGCAACAGTGCTTTAGAGCCAGATGTGAGCTTGAACACAGCCTCATTTCTCTCTAGCTCTGTGACATTTGGCAGGTCACATAATATGCTGTTCAAGATCATCTCTTTACTTGTAAGTATGTTATGTTCTCCAGCAATCTAGAATACGAGCTCCATGTATGGCCAAACGGTCTTATTTTCCCTGGATCTGCCTCATCTCCACCGCACAGGAATTTCGCACAGAAATCTTAGTTGAATAAACATGTTTTTATCAACTTTCCAGGATTGTTTTACAGATTAAAATAAATCATACGAATAAAGTACCTGGCACAAAATCTGACAAAAAAAAAAAAAAAACAACAACACCCCACATATTCAAGGAATGGTGGTTTCTTTTTTCCTGTGGTTAACTCAAGATACACTTTTAATACCTTATTTCAAATATTTTCTTTCTTGTTTGAGGAAGCACTGAGAAATTACTTATTGAATAGGAAAAAAATACTATCAAAGTCAATGAAAGGAAAAGGCACAAAGAATCTTTAGTTCAGCACATTCATCCAAGATGAACCAATATCCAAGTCTTGAAGGTTCTAGAAGGTTAGAGATGCAAGTTGGGCATTTTGAATGGTAATGACTGATCAGGACCAGCCCATACAACATGGTGGGAACAGATTACATTCTGAAATTTCTGATTATGTATTTCATATCTCTTACAAAGATAGCTTTGCAATAAACAATGAAACACACACTGGAACAACAAATTGGGGTTTAGTGGCCATGGCGATGACTATTTTCTTTGAAGTACATCATCACCTGTGTATCTTACATGTAAGTGATCTGTTTACCCAAATTGTTATTATTTAATAGATATTTAGTACTTCCAGATGTGGTGACAGGATATTATATATTTTTATGTTCTTCCATAAATCATAATATAGATCCTTAGTGCTTTTAAGCATGCATTTTATGCATTTAATGCAGGAGGAAAATAGTGGGGAAATGCAGAAGTAAGAACTCAATTTTTTGATAAATGTAGATTTGGTACTAAAGATGACAATGTCTCATAACACTTTAGCCTTTTACTGTTGGGTAGAAAGATTAGCTTTTTGAGACATTCAGTGAGGGAGGGGGAAGATAAGGGTTCAAAACGGGGGAGAAAAGAGCACAAGGGTCTATGGTGACGGATCATGGATGAATTGGTCGTGGGTAACCTATGAGGAATACACAATAATGTAAAAGATATAAATGAAAAAAAAAAGATTTCAACAAAAGATTCCAAGCTAATAAGATACTCTATTTAACGCTCTAAGAAAGCTTTGTAACACCTTAGAAGTCATTCTAGACTGTGTGAAGTTTTTTTGGTGCCAGGTTGCAATTGTGTTAAAAATTAACATTAAAATTAACCTAATAAAGTACTTAAGTACTTAATAAGTTGAGCACAATGATTATAAACTAGATTTTCATTATTTTCTGGATTTTTTGATTTTCAGTTTTCCAATTAACCTCTCTAATGTAACTTCTGTTAAAACTCCTTAGGAAAAGATTGGGGCCTCCCTGTTCAGTCTCAGCCTATGAAGCTATTGGCAGTCACTGAAGTTATCCCCCACCCCCAGGGAGCTTCCCACATGGCGCAGCAGACCTCTCCTGTCTCACCCACTGCTCCCCTCAGCAGTATATTTCAGTCAATCTGACTGTTCTGCTCCCACTCTGTCTCTGGTGAATCCTCTCACCCTCCCCCCCCACACCTCGACCTACACCCCAGCTCTTGTATGCATAAATGAATAAATCTTCAAAAAAAAAGTACTTAGGAAAAGATTATTCAGACCTTTGCTAATAGTAGTTCTATAATTTGGTAATAATTTTTACCATGTATAATCAGTAATAGATATTCTTGACAGTACAGACTATTAGGAGGGTTTTTACAAGATATGCTTTCCTGAATGCTGATGGAAATTCCAGTTATCTTCAAATGAGACCAAGTCATACCACAACCAAAGCATGGAGTAGGTAAATGAAAGCTCTGTGCATTCTGATTTCACACTGCTCACTCTACTCACATGTTCACTGATTGAACATTTCTTGAACAACATCTGGGATACTGTTGCTACAGGGGATTCGAAGAAGACATAGTTTGGGAAAATGAGAAGTTGTAGGCTACTAGGAAAGTTTATTCTACGTTCTACAATGAATGCACATATACTAAAGGAGCATAGCTAATACTTAAATCAGAGTTAGTATTCAATGTTTCAACTGTATTGAAAAAGCATTTAAGAAGATAAAAGAACGGTATTTGTTACAGAAAAATAAATGTACTTGTAAATGGACAGAAGAGTGCAACAATGCCACCGAAGGTACCAGAAACATGATCTATTTTAGAGAGGAGGAGAGATTTGTTAGAAAACTAGAAGACAGAAAAGGACAGTCCTTTTCTTGAGTTTCTTTGAGTGACACAAGTTCAGATTTTAGCATAATCATTATTATGAGTATAGAAGTAAGTTTCAGGTGCTGACTGTGTGTAGCTGTGTGTGTTGTACCATGTACAACTCCTGAGGGTGTCACTCACACAGATCATGATTGGAGTGACTCCCCTGCAGCTGTGCAACATTATTGTCCTGGTGCCCGGGGCTGCTAGAAGAGAAACTAGTGCCAATGCTCAATATGGCTTCTCTGTCATCTCCAGTACTCAGAACCGCCATTTCTGTGTCCTTATACTCTTACCATATGCTATTCTCATGCTTCCTTCAAACTAATGAATGACTGATACTAACAGAATTAAATACAAGCTCCCGTAATTTACAGATGAACAAAGAAGCAATAAAGAAATTTAGCTTTAAACCTAGCATTTCAGGCAAGGGTAGGAATAAGTTTATTTTAGGCACTGAATTCCATCACCAACCACTCTATCTCCTGCTATAATAAACTGGACACTCTTCACATCACCTGGGAAACTGCTTAAACTGAAGATTTCCTAGCTCCATCTGAAACCTTGTCAGCCAGAATCTCCTATATGATACTTAATGGATATTGCAAATGCATAGCAATAATTGATTTAAATGGCTCCCAATTCTTTGTGCAGAATACAGTCTACTTCTGAGCTTCAAACTCATAGTTTGCCTAGCCTCAGAAAGTTCCTTCAAATGAAGAGCACATTTATTGCAGGACTCTTCTCTGAGGCATACTGAGATATACACTAATTTAGCAGATTGTTATTTTAATATCTTGCAGCATTCTTATTCAAAAACAATAAGGAAACATACACTTATGAATTTAGTTCTTCAACACCAATAGAAGCTTTTCTAACAATCATTGAAAACTTCAGGGACCTCCCTGGTGGTGCAGGGGTTAAAGTCTCAGCACTATCAAGCTATCACCAGCCACTGTAGCATGAGTTCAATCCCCCGCCAGGGAGCTGATCCACATGGCGCAGCAGACCTCTCCTGTCTGGCCCACTGCTCCCTTCAGCAGTGGATTTCAGTAGATCTGCCTGTTCTGCTCCCCACTCTGTCTCTGGTAATCCTGTCACCCCCTGCATCTCTTGGATGCATAAATGAATAAAATACATCTTAAAAAAAATAAACAACTTCATATTCAGGAAAACCACTGCCTAATTTTATTCTATTTCTAAGTCGATCTACTGGTTATTAAAGCTCTAAATAAGGACCTAGACCACATGGGATTAACAGATATCTATCGATCACTTCACCCCCGAAAAATTGAATACACATTTTTCTCAAGTGCACACGGAACATACTCCAGGATTGATCACATATTAGGCCACAAAACAAACCTCAACAGATACACTAAGATCAAAATCGTACCAGCCTTCTTCTCCGATCATAAAGTAGTCAAACTGGAAATCAATCATAAAAAGGAAAAAAGAAACCTCCTTACCTCATGGAGACTGAAACCCACATTACTGGAAAACCAATGGATCAATGAAGAGATCAAAGAAGAAATTAAAAAATACCTGGGACTGAATGACAATGAGGACACAACTTTCCAGAATGTCTGGGACACAGCAAAAGCAGTAATAAGAGGAAAATATATAGCATTACAAGCTCACATCAAGAAACAAGAAACAACCCAAAGAAACAATTTAATCTCACATCTCAAAGAACTAGAAAATGAACAACAAAAAACCTCAAAAGAAAGTTTAAGAAAGGAAATAATAAAAATCAAAGCAGAACTAAATGAAATGGAAACAAAAAAAAAAACAATCCAGAAGATTAACGAAACCAAAAGCTGGTTCTTTGAAAAAATAAACAAAATAGACAAACCACTAGCCAGGCTTACAAAGAAAATATGAGAGAAAACACAAATAAATAGGATCATAAATGAAAAAAGAGAAATCACAACGGACACAGCAAAAATAAAAAAAAATAATCAGAGATTACTATTAACAGCTATATGGAAACAAGTATAACAACCTAGAGGATATGGACAAATTCCTAAAACTATACAATCACCCAAAGCTAGACAAAGAAGATATAGAACACCTAAACCGACCAATCACAAGTAGTGAACTTGAAACAGTAATTAAAAACCTCCCCAAAAACGAAAGTCCAGGACCAGATGGTTTCACAAATGAATTCTACCAAACATTCAAAAACGAAATAGTCCCTATATTACACAAACTCTTTCAAAAAATCAAGAAGGAAGGAGTACTACCAAACACATTCTATGAAGCAAATATTACTCTGCTACCAAAACCAGACAAAGACAACACAAAAAAACGATCTAATAGTTAGAAATGCCCTGCTCCTATTCAGATTCTGAATGTCCATCCACTAACTACTTGTCCAGATAATATCTTACAGGACCACAAAGAAAAGGAAAAATCTAACTCCTCTCCTGTATCTTAATACTTTTAAAAAATTCTATTATTTTTTATTGTGGTGATGTTAGTATACAACATCACATGTAATTTAGAGCACTTTTCATTGCTCTAAAAGCACATTTTTTCTCCTATTTCTTTCTAAACATGCTGATCTTCTGAGTGCACTTTTCATACCCTTCTTGAAATCTGGCATTGAGACTAGAATGCAACACTATAGACAGCATCTAGACAGTGTGGATTTTATTGGCTTAATCTTGTTCTGTGTGCCCATGACTACTACTGTTCATGAAGTCCAAGCTGCACTTGCATTAGAAAAGCTTGAGAATAGAGGAGTTGAATTCAATCCAGTCTTTAAGTCCTACTTTGTGTGTCTTTGTTTATAAACAAATATGCAGACATTTTTCATAATGAAATATTATTAAAAAGTGAACTGTACAAACTTATTTCCATCTCTTCAGTTTAATCTTACTAGGTTAGTATTTAAACTGGAATATGATATTCTTAACATTATTCTGTCATTCAAATGTTAGCCACATTACCCATTTTTCATGCCAAAATGTAAGTGTGCATTCTACACTCAGTCATTGACAAAAATGTTAAGTAGGGTGGTGCCTAAAGGGGTTTCACAATTCTTATTTTATTCTGTAATTTTGCTCTGCAGAAATTATTCTATTGTGTATGCAACTATGACAACCCTTACAAGGTTATGAAAGAAATGAGTAAGTATCTATAACACTAACTCTCCCACAAATGATTAAGTACATCTAAAAAATAAAAATACAGAAGATCTTTGTCTCTTTAATTAGTAAAATAGCCATGAAATATTTATATACAATGTACAGAAAGCCACATTTTTAGAAGACATTAGAACAATTAGAAAAGAGCAATAGATAAAATCAGTTTTCAACTTTCTAATTTGCTTAAATGAAGTTTATGGTAAGAAGTTGATGTAATGAACATAAAGAAGTGATTTTCTAAAACATAATTTCAAAAAAAATTTAGTTTGGTTAGCAATGCTAATCTATCTGGAATAGACTATTTAATGAAATAGAAATATAATATTTAATGTTAATTCTCTAAAATTTCCAGAGATAATGACTCAATTTTAATACAGGGCATGTTTACAACTACACTCACGCATTTATGCTGACCTACTGCCAGACATATATACTAGTCATCTACACTCATGCTACACTCATGCATTTATGCTGACCTACTGCCAGACATATATACTAGTCATCCATCAGCCTATTTCAAATTTTATTAGATAATACTTGTATAAGTATTTATCATTATACTCTGCTTTTAAAAAAATGACTCACATACATCTTGCCTGTGTCCTTTAAAAACTATTCTTTTCCACATTCCTTTTCATATTCTCTAATTCTTTTTCATACTCTGCAACTAATTTTTTCCATACTATCTAAATCCCCTCACTGTGAAATATACTGAAATAAATTTAACTAAATACATATCTATCATGATAGCGAAGTATATATTTTGAAAAAGCTTAATAAAAATATTTCTAAAGAATCAGCTAGCTATACATTTAACAAAAATTTGAATTAAATATAGCATAATATTAATACTTATTGAATATAAGTGGCAAATATATGGTTTTTGTACATTAAAGTATGCTTGAAATAATTTATAAGACAAAAAAGAAAGGTTTCCACTGTTTGATATTTGATGAACTATGGCATCTCCTAAATCTGAATATAATATGAGCAACATACTGGTTGTTCCATGAAAATAGTTTACTTCCTATACTGTGTCTATCAAATAAAATTTTCAGGAGAGATGCATAAAATAATAAAAAAAGAATTTCTTTTTAACATGCTGAAGTGATAAAGTGTAACTTTTATTTTTTTTAATGATTTGGTAGAAATTCACTCCATATAAAAACAATGTTTTTAAGTAGCAATGTCCATAAAATGCTTATAAAGGTGCCTCACAATAAGTGCGAGCTATCATTTTTATTAAGAGTATACCTAAATTTCTTTTGTTTTTTGCCATAAGAACTTTCAAGAGGAAATAACATCCATAATTAAAGTTTTCCCTAGTTCATTCATAGGTAACAGAAACTGACTTCTAATGGGATACAGATAATACAACTTTATGTGTGCATTTAAAACCATAATGATATTGAAAGAATACAGTAATATTATTTTCAATCTTGCACTGAATTAGTAGCAAGCTGCATTGCAATCATAAGGGAAAAAATAACAAATGCTTTTTAAGGAAATTTCAGTTTGGTATGATTATTTATCATGTGAAGTTAAAATAATGCATTTTCCTCTCCTGTCTTTTTCCATAAACAAAAGCCACAGTGCCAAGACCAAAAGAAATGGTAAAATTCTTTATTTTTCTTCTTTTTGAACAGAAATAGTGATGCCAAGTTCAGTTTGTTCCATTGGTTTGAAGCCAAATAAATGGCAAAAAATAGTGAAAAGCCTGGTCACATCATGTGTCATAAGTTTCTATTAACGTCCTTCTATAAATTTCAGATCTCTGTGCTGCATGAGACATAATCAAGCCATGTTTAAAAAGTGCAGGTCCTGAGAGAAAAGGGCATGGGGTAGAGAAGAAGGAGGCACCGTGGCCTTGAGAATGGGAACACATGTTTGTGAGGGGGTAAGGTCCTAGAAGGCCAGCACTTAAATCCTACCTTCTGCTGGGTTAATACCAACATGACAAATTACTCTGCACACTGTAATGTTAGTTTATAGTTCAAGTAACAAAACACCCCCTATAATATGGCAGCACAGATGATAACAGGAAGGTATCTCAACTTACCTCTCTGCTGTGAAACAGAGAAGCGCAAAGGCAGAAGAATAGAAGACAAAAAGCCTTTGGGCATGGGTATTTATGGTTATTTATGCTTTAGAAATAATTTCACAAAATCCCAGAGGGTTGCTATGTTTTCTTACAGATAAATGGAAATTTCTTCAACACACACTCGCTCAAGGAAACTTTTTGAATAAATTACATTCAGTTTTGCATATGTATACCTTTATTTTGGAAATATTTACTAAATATCTACTACGTGTTGGATTGCCATAAACAGCATAAAACAAACTGCTGGAATTATACTATTTAGTGAAATATACGTCAATTTTTTGCTAAATAGTAATATTAATTTTACATAGCATGTAATATATCCTATTTTATTACTAATAAATAATAACTACATTATATATATTTCTACAGCGAGAAAAAACAAAATTGCCTTAGGATTGCATTTCAGAAAAGGTACATTGGGTGAGCTGTGGTAACAAACATCTAAAGATGTGAACCCGTACACCTAAATCATATACAGTGTTGTAAACCCATGTTACTGCAATTAAAAAATATATATAATTTAAAAATCATACCAAGAACTAAAAATACAACAAACAAGCATCAGTCTGCCACAGATCTGAAATACCAGACGAGATAGGATACAAGTCATCCTATCCAGCCTAGGGACAGGGCGATAAAACCAGAGTTAAGACATGTCAGCCCCTCAAATCACGATTCCTGATTCAGAGTTAAAGGCGTTTTATGGATGTTTCCAGCATTTTCATCGTGACTGTCAAGGTCTTATCCCTTCTTTGCTTCATGACAAGGTCTTTTCTCTACTTACTAGTCCTATTTCCCTTGGGTCTCTTCTGCATCATCTTGAACAATTGCTTCTTTCCCTTCCTCTATCCCAACCCTTGGGGAACCAGAGTTGTTCCATCTGTTCACACTTCTTTATCTTCCTGACTGATCACTGGGTTTACTTTGAAATTTCTATTCCACCTATTTGTCTCACCCACAATCTCCTTCTGAGGGGGTGTTTTTTCCTTTCCCTCCCTAACTTTTTTGGTTTTTGTTCTTTTAAGAATGTCTCATGGATGCTGGACAAACCACTTTCTGTAGATCCAGGGTGAAAAGGATTTGAAAAGAAAAGACCATGGTTATAAAATTCTACAATGGAGAGTTGTAGAGATCCAAGTGTGACCTGCCACCCAGAAGTACCGCACCATAGGCCACCAGCTTCAGCAAGCAAGCTATTCTGAATCACGTTTGACAACCTGCAGATTTCCAATAAGAACAGTCTCTAATTTGTAGCAATCAGTTTTCCAGTAAGTGTTCATTGCATCACGCATCGCCACAAAAACAAAAACAAAACTATTTTAAAAAAACTCCAAACACAAAAATTACCCCATCGGTTTGGAAAATCAAAACTGACAAGAAGTTTCATTTTTTGTGAATATTAGATAATGCAAGTTCACTAGTCTCTTTAATGTGGTTCCAGAATTTTGCTTTATAATTATTCGCACCATTTCTTGGATTTACTTCATTTTACACAATCACTGCTTTCTACACATAAACCATTAATACGGAGAACAGAACTGCCAAATAATCTCCATTCTCTAATGTAAAATTTTTAACAAAAAAAAAAATCGGTAGCTTTTATGATATTATAAAATCACAAGGGATTGAAATCAAATAATCTGTTAGCTTGCCTCTTAGAATGAAAATTAAAGAATTCCTAAATCATAAGATTTTTGTCTATTAAAATACATATTTACACATATAAGCTAGACAGGCATTAATAAGAAATTAAATAAAAACCTTCACACTCTTAAATGCCTATCTAGTGTACCAAGAAGATATTAAAAACCTACATCTTGGCACTTTTTGACCAGTATACAGAAAAAAAATGCTACATTCACCTCAGAAGATGAAGCATTTTCAAATTTCCATAGCCTTAATCCCCTAGGCTAGCCCTCTGGCCTTGGAACGGCCCAGGACCCCTCCCGTCACCTGTCTGCACCCATAGACTTCAATGACATATCCCAGTCAACATATCCCAGTCTCAGACTTTTAGATGAAAATCTAAGAATTTCAGCACAATCTTTTTTTCCATCTGAGTAAAAATTAAAATTTCAAAAATCTACTCCAAAAGTTTCCTCTTAAAGTATATTTTCGCAATCAATGAAGAAGACCTTGCTCTATGCTAGAAACTACACAAAGTCGCCCAACATGCCATACAAAATGATTTTCCTTGGTCAGGTATTACAGATGAGACAAAATGAATAGTTCAGGGAGTACATCTTACTTGCATTATCTAGCGTGGGGAAGGCAAAACTTGAGACCTACAAGATTTTGTTTCCAGAATGTCTACCTTTACTTTATAGGAACTGATTATAAAATACTTGTATTTAAAACTTTTTTAAATGTTTATATCAAGATAGCTTTCAAAAGTTTTCAAAAAAGCTGTAAATGCAAAAGTGCTCAGAAACTGTCCATGGCTTAAAGTGTTAGCTATTATAATTGCTTTTATTCCTTTCCAAGCATGTTTTTGTACACTTGGCAAATGTGACTTAAGCTGTTCACAGCTCTTGCAGATAAATACCTGTCATCGATAGCTGCTTATTTCATTGCTTTGTTTTGTTTCATAGAATGTACCAGAAGGTTATGACTTGGCAAAAACAAGCATAAGGCAGTGTATGTGTCATGTGAATGATGTCCACAGTCCCCAATATAAGAGGGTCATTCAATTAGTATTAAACAACACGCCTACTAATTGATAAACATGGGGAGGGGGTCAGAAATGCTGGCGGCAATTTTCCTTTTTCGTTTTTGTGGACTTGTTTGATTCCTGTTCATCGATGTCCTTTTAGAGGGACTAGCGCCTTTAATAAAGGGTGACCTACTCAAGGTCATCATCCATTTCACCAGAAACACATGTTCTGTGAAACCACTGCCACATTCTTTCAGAGGCTACAACTCTGAATCATTTGATATTTAATGTGGAAGAGACTATTTCTTCCCCTAATTTTCTAGAGTGAGATTGTCCTGTGCGTAAACTCCCTCACCATGACATGAAGTGGCTCTTTTCACTGCTGTTTGGTAGACTCAGAGATGGAACCCGAAAGCATAAATGCTTCAAGAAGCATTTTTCCCACATAAAGTGCCAAAATTAATCAGTAAATATTTATTTACTGTCTCTACATGCATGGTCCAGAGCTGACGCTGTAATCTTGCCTTCTGTTGGACACTTGACAATGTCTGGAGCCAGTATCATCTAGGGGTGAACTATTCCTTGATAACATGTGGCTCTGGAAGATGGGGAACTTGCTACTACTCTCTGCAGGGGAGAGAGAGACCTGAGACATTGGAGACGTAATAACCACTGATGTTAAGTTGTTAAGAGAAATACCGTTTTCGTTCCTTTGGAGACAAAGACAAAGAGAAAGGTCTCTGCATCCTCTTGACAATGTGGAGGTTATGGACATTGTCAAAAATATCCCTAGTGGGACAAATTTTCGAAGACTGTGTTTTATAAAACCTGCAGATGCAAATTAAAGACAACACAAAACTGCAACCAGATAAATGAATTTCACAACGATGTGGGCAGGGGAAAGAGATTACACAACAGTGGAGATCTGACTAAAGGTAAAATGTGAAACACCAAGAAGTGGATTTAATGGTCCAGATGGGGGGGTTTCATGTGGTGAAAGAGAAGGTTTAGGTTTCACAAAAACAATGAAGGTCATGCAAGTGTTCTATGAAATGATGGCCACACCTCCCAGGATAGGATGCTGAGTCAAGAAGGATTAGCCGAGCCAGTCTTCTCTTACTACTACGTATGCGATGATAACGTCATGTCAGAGATGCAGGACCGGATAAGCATTTGTTATGTGGTCCCTGTCCGTAGCAACAAAATTTAAACAGTACCCACAACAACCAGAAGTCAAAAACAAAAAGCAAAAACACTTTATTTGGAAAATTGCCAAAACATGAAATAATTACTGGAACAATTTCTAAACAGTGCTAGACTAATGTATGGAAAAGTCAAAAAGGAGAAGGATGTGTAAGCAAAACATACTGCGTTTGCAGGAAAAGTAACACTGGCAGCCAGCTTCATCTAGGGAATGAACAAGTCTTTGCTAACCTGTGGAGCACTGGTGGGATGAAGTAATAGACTCCCAATCTGCTTACATTAATCCCTGGGAATATATTCCTGGGAAATCTGGATGGTCGTCTTTCTAAAATGTATTAAATATATTTGTAAGGCACTATTCCAGGTAAGTGTGGAAGTCATTTTAATCATACTTTACAGTCTTTTATAAAAAGCAAATGATTTAATCCAGAAAAGAACTGAATTGTCACTGAATTAGACCACTGCAAAACAAGTGCTCAGATTCATCAGCTTCACTAGATTTTATTAACCGACTCATTCTCTTTCTCTTGCAAACCCACTCAGAGAAGATAGTGACATTTAGTGACTTTCCATCAGAATTCATCCTTGCCATTGCAAGTAAAAGTTAACTGATCTTGACACATGCTTCCTATTCTGGAACTTTTAACATCCGGAGACTCCAGAGCTTGGTAGACAAAGAGAGCCAAGCTACACAGTCACTTTTAAGCACATGGTAGTCCAGTGCATCTGAAAATGCTTTCTTGCCAGGATAGTTGGCTAGCTTCTTGGATTGTATAGATAATACTTCCATTAGCCAGGAACAAACAAATCAGTATTCTGCTATCCATAGATTTCAATCATTTGAAGATTAGAGAGATCACACATGTTTCTTCAAGAAGTGCACATGGAAAGGTGAGGTAATGTGGATGGCCTGGTGGTGGGTGAGGGGTGGGGACATTGCATACATACCTGATCATACACAGTGTTGTGAGCCAATGTTACCTCAATACCACCACAACCAACGGTTATAATAACAATATGAAAAGAAGTGGTCTTAAGTCTAGTTGATAAAGCTGAGGTGCTGGTCAGCAAGTCATTGAGAATAAACTCAAGACTACAGAAACTGCTAGTCTCTTAACTATTGATAAATAAAGGCCCGCAGCTTCCCTGAACATGAACATGTTAGAAAGCTCACAAATTACAAACGGGAGTCATCTTTTCCCACAAGGACCCTCAACTAAGTGGTAAGTCGATTAATGATTTCCTTGGAATCCCCTCCTACCATTTTTAAATGTTTCCAAGGGGAGCAGTTTTTGACAGCCTCTCTTCACTTTGCACTGGGAAACTTTTCCTTCAAGAATTTAAAGGAAAATAAAAACACCTGACTAATCACCTTCTGAGAATCCCATGCCCTGATTGCATTTGGTATTCCCGGGAATGCTGCCAGAAAAAGGGTTCTGCATGCTGCTGGGAGTTTATCATTTACCATCCTCCCTAATTTGGATGATCTACTCTCTCAGAGTACATACTTAGAAAAAAAAACAACCGAAAAATGAGCTAGAAATTCGTGAGTGAGCAGAGAGCATTTTGCCACAGAATTATGGAGAACAGAGTAAAGTAGATTAATTTGAACTAAATCCTTGCTGACTCTGAAGTGTCATAAGCAATCAAGGGTTGGAATTTACTTGAAGGAAGACATATATTTTCTATATGCTAAGTATTTGATATAAAAGGTACATCTTCATATATTCTGTGATAATGAAGACATTATATAATTTTGGAAGACTAAGTCAAATGGGAGAAAACCTCTTAATTCATAACCAGCAAGGGGAAAGCTGGCAGAAACTTAATTCTTTCGTGGTAATGACCAATGCCTCTGACACTAGCTGGTTGAAAATAAAGCACCTGGCATATATTGGTGTTCTCTGAATCAAAGTAAAATAAGCACAAATTTGCACACTCATCTGCACAGCTTCCTGCTCTCTACAGGGCATTTCTTGATGCTCAGATGTCAAGCCAGTCCTCTTTGTAGATATCTAAAGCAGTGCTTAATCCACCTCTTTTCTACTATTCAAGATTTTCCACTATTACAATACTCAACTTTCTGCACCATATCTCTATCAAGAAAGTGGAAGGCATTTTCGCTCACAGTATTTCTTTCATTCTGCAGTCACTGTCCTTATACTAGCTTCTTCAGTGACCTGCTACTGCTGTAGTTCAACTGCCATGTGCATCAGGACTGGCATTCCCACACTGAACCCTCTGCTTGAATGTGGCTACAAAGCACGAGGATGATACCTTAAGGATGATACTTCATAATAAAGGTGATCCCCACCTTTATTAGGGAGTATAATGGACACATCATATTAATGGACATACCATATTAAATAGTTTCAGCCAAGCAACATAGTGAGTCCGTATTTGAATATATTGTGAGATGATTACCAGGATTTGTCCAGCTCACATCCATGTGGAATGGCCTTTCCGGCTTGCCGTCTTCACCACTCACCAAACACGCTAACACTGAACTCATCTCTGGCAACTGGTCTGTGTTGATGACACTGATCCTTCAAGTGCTCACTGACCATTTCTTGACCTCCCCTCTTTCCCCATTTCGTCAATAAAGATCACAGGCATCTTTGCGGTGGAGCCCCATCAGGTAAGTGTACACAAAGCAGTTACAAAGAAAATTCACACACATCCCAACATGTCCCAGCTGCTGCCAGTTCAGACGTCTACACAAGCTTCTGCACCCCCCTTTCCCTCTCATCGCATTTCTGACACACTATACCCCACCCCTGAATCAGTCCCATTTCTGCTAAGAGGAAATGAATTCTCTGTTCATCTCAACTCCTATCACTTTGTTTATATACATGTATCATTGCATCTATCAGTTCGACGCTTATAAAATTATATATTCAAGTATTGCTCTTCATCCAACCATAATTTGTGAGCTCTTGGAAAGCCGTAATCTCATCACTTAGACTTTCTTCAAAGTTAGACCCACCACAACGCTGTATACATAGTAAGTGCTTAAAAACCTGCAGTCAATTAAAAGAAAATGAGATGGAATTTGCAAGAAGCCTTGGAGTATTAGTTAAATAATAAGAGAGCTACGTTCAAATGTAATCTGAGGGAAATTCCCTTTGAATGGATGAAAGGCTTCAGACATATTGTTCAAGGAAACCCCAGCAGGATAAGATAGAATCAAAGACCTAAAATGCAAATTCAGTATCTCTTTTTTTCCCAGTGCGAAAATTATTCAATGCTTACTTAGCTGATCTAGTATCACCAAAGAATAACTTTTTTTTTAAGTTGTGTTACTGGGTTTTTTTGGTGGTTGTTGATTTTTTTTTTTTTTAAGATTTATTTATCCATACATACAAGCTGGGGTACAGACCAGAGCCATGGGGCAGCTAGAGGGCTCACCAGAGACAGAGTGGGGAGCAGAACAGGCAGATCAGAAATATACTGCTGAGGGGAGCAGTGGGCAAGGCACGAGAGGTCTGCCGCGCCATGTGGGATTCTCCCTGGCTGGGCATCGAACTTGCATCGCGTGCTGCCGACAGCTCCACAGGGCAGCGCTTAACTGCTGCGCCACCAGGGAGGCCCTGTTGTTGATGTTTTTACTTTTTATCTTGACAAATTTGATCTGAGTTGAGGAATCCAAGTGACACAAAGGCACACCGGTTTAGGAGAGTTATTTAACTATTTGAGTGGTAGAAGAAAGGCCTGATGCTGAAAATAAACATCAATTTGTGCCTTTCAGAATCACTCTAGGCTTTCAAATAAAATCAAACTTTTACGAAGATGTTTTGTGTGTATATGTGTAGTTCTAAAGCTTTTTAGGTAGATGGAGTATCGAGAATTAAGAAATTTTCATTCTGGGCCTCCCTGGTGGTGCAATGGGTTAAGCGCAGTGCTATGGAGCTGTGGGCAGCTGCAGGGTGAGTTAGATGCGTGACAGTGGAGATTCCCACATGGCGCAGCAGACCTCTCCTGCCTCGCCCGCTGCTCCCCTCAGCAGTGTATTTCGGTCGATCTGCCTGTTTTGCTCCCCACTCTGTCTCTGGTGAACCCTCTCACTGCCCCATATCTCTGGCCTGCACCCCAGCTTGTATGCATAAATAAATAAATCTTTAAAAAAATTTTCATTCTGGTTTTTTATGTTTAAAGTTAACACCAACAATGTACTTTTCTGACTTTTTTTTTTCACTTTCTATTGACAAAACGACCAATCCAAACCTGAAGATAAATTATATCCAAGTGGGTAAATAGGTGGACATGTGTGGTAAAAATCATTTCAAAGGTTGTGAACCCATACCCCTATAACTTACAGTGTTATAAACCAACATTACCTCAATAAAAAATGAATTTTCAAAATATTTTAAAAATATGTATTTTTTCCTTTAACACTGCATTGCTTTGAAGTGACATGTCTGAATAAAGTTGTTTGGGAATATCAAAATATCTTTGGTTACAAATCATGCCAAACCACTGAGTTTCTTACTTGTGCTCATCTTTAGTTCTTATAGGTTTAGACTCACAAAGCATTATCGCTTCATTACTGACCTGGTAGTAAATTGTGGTTTAAACATTACAGATATGGACAGAGGGAGAGTTGTCAGAGAAACTGAAGACAGGGAAGGAACGTGAGGGAAAGCAAGGCAAAGATTCTTTTGAATAAGCTTAATTCGGGACAACTAAGTTTATATTATTTACTGATAAAATTGATAACGGACAACAACAAAATCACAGCTATTATCATTTCAGCTAAAAATGGTAAAGTGACTTAGTTTTATTTTTCCCAGTGACCTAAGTTAGTGATTCACACACACAGTGAAAGCCTACATCCACAACAACTTTGTTGAAACACTTGGGAAAAGCTCACACTTCACAATGCACTTTCAAAGACAACATTGTATGTTCACCTCTTTTTCCTCTGAGCCACACTTTTTTAGTGGTAAATACAAATTGTGAGCAGCTGAGGTAAATTGTTCCACCCACTTAATTCTTATTTGACTTATTTACAGTCAGGTAAACAGAGGCTGCTACAAGAGAAATGATTTTTGTATTTCTCCACAACATACCCCAGGAGAAGAGATAATTTTCTTAGTGTAAAACTCAGCCTTTATTCTGCCAGGCAAAGTAATTATGGAAGCAAAACAAATCCACATTGTCTAATTAGGTCATTAAACAGCATAAATGCGTCATGGAAGCTTTTCTCCTTGTCTTAGACATAAAGTGAGACAATGAAAACAGCCTGGTAATATAGAAAGGTTTACAATTTGTTTCTTTTCAAAAAATAATAGGTCCTTTCATCTTTCTATTTCCCAAAGATGAAGACAGTTAATTTAGAGACAAAATCTGTAATTAGTTCAGGGTTGACTCTGATTATATTTCAAAATATTTAACCAAAAACAGGAAGATGGAGAAAAGAAGAAAATACACAGAGAAATTATCAAAGGAAGTGAATAAAATCAAGAGAGTGGGTTGCTGATCAAAATGCATTTTGCAGCGACAAGATGAATATAAAATCTACATTCACATAAACACAGCCAATCTGGGATACCAGAAAGCTCTTAGGAGGAATATATTGGCATCTGCCTTTGGGATTTGAAACCAGACTTTAATTACAGCTAACTTAAATAAAAACAAATGGCATGGTGATTTTGCCTCTTCCTTTCTATTTCCTATTATTTTTTGAGTTTTAGAAAACGCTTGACTCAAAGTGTTTAGAAACAAAATACGAAAAAGGAAAGAAAAAGAAACTTACCTGTGATCCTCTTGGCCCTCGCTTCTGGTCCCATTCTGAGTGGCCCATCAGCTGTAAGACAACATAACAACGGTAGTAAGTTAATGATACTTACATTACATGGCCAATATTTTTACTCTTCCTTTTATTTATTTTTAATTAATTAATTTATTTATTTATTTATTTATTACAATGTCTGCTTTCTTTTCTCAGATGTAGTCCCCATAGAATTTCCACCACCAATTCACCCGTGCCCCATCACCATAGTCCCTGTGCTCTTCCTGCCCTTGTTTTGATCCCTCTCTCTTCCTCTCCCCCTTACTCTTCCTTTTAAAGAATGATTAGGCTTTTGAATTGTAATGTATTAAATGGCCATCGTGAATAACTTGATATACCTAAAGTAATAAACTCCTGGTTGGCTAGCTGATGGTTTAACTGCTAGATGCTTGGAAGACATTTTAATAGCACTGTGTGACAGCAAAAGCCCACTAATGTATAGCTTTACGGTTCCTTGTCAGGAACATCAGACAATTGTGAAACCACTTTAAGCTTTATTTACATATTTGCGAGCTTCTAGATCATTAGGAAAATCAGATACATAAATCCACTGGAGGAGTTTAATCTGCTGTCATGCATGGCCACAAGCAGAAGGTCAAAATATTTCAATGAATTTAATTGTTTTGATATTACCAAATAAAGATGAGGGTTCAAAAGAGCAAAATTCTGTAATATGCCCAAAGTCACAAAACATAGATATTTTACAAAAACAGACTACAAAACATTATCAAGTTATTCTCATAGTGGTAATAGTCCTGAGCTACTCTGTTTACAAGGGTTTGTTAATTATTGACAATAACATTTAACTAGAAGACTGTTAAGGAAATACCAGATATTGATTGAGAGGAACAAATCTCCACTCATCTGTCCAATACACTCATTATATATGCAAACCCATGGAGGAACTGCTTACCATTTGGGAGCTAGCATGACTACAAGACAGACTAGGTAACGTATGTGCATACATTAGCAAGTTTTCTAACAGTAATGATTCCCTAGTAGGTATAATTAAAAAAGAAACCAACTTCAGAATAGCAACAACAAAAAATAATAAACCTTTAAAGAACACTATCAAGAAAAGCTTGTTAACAATACAATGAAAACAAAAACATTACTTATGGACACACCCTACTCTTGGTTAAGAATGAATTCTAGCTCCTCTAGTGATTTTTTTGATCCAAGCAGAAGGTGGCTGGGTGGGAGGGGGCTAAACAAAATATGGTAGAGGCTTATTGAGGCTTTGGTGGTGGGTATGATGTGAAACATCCATTAGTAGAAGTTTGAACCTATAAGCCTTAAAAATTATAATGTAAACCAACTTTGCCTCAATACAGATAATTTTTTTCAAACCTAAAACATTTTCAATAAAATAAACTACTGAAATTAAAAACTGAAAGACTGAATTCTATAAAGTTATAAAGTGTTCCTTTCTACCCAAATTCACAGGTCAATTCAATTTAAATCATAAAACTATTTTTTTAAGAAACTGAAAAAACAGAACTTAAATTTTAACTGAGAAAATGAACTCATAAGAATCAAAAATATTAAAAGGCTTGAAATAATCCTACAGGCTATTAAAACATATAAAACACATATATAATGACTTAAGACTCAAAATATAAGGTAATGACATATAGTGACAGATTTTAATTAACTCAGGTACATGTAATAGCAAAATATGAAATAGAAGATACTGAGTATCAATGGGAACTTGATGAAAATTCAACAAGTGAAAAAGAGAAGTGGACTCTTGGAAAAATTTAGAGTTGAATCTTATACATGAATATAATTTTTCTTTGAATGAAAGACAATTTTAAAAAGATGAAAATATAAGGATAATATAAAATAAAATCCAGGGAAATATTTAAATGAACTTGCATCATAAAGAAAGATTTACAACTAAGGAAACCATAGAAGATCTACTGGTCCAGCTATACAAAATTTTAAATGTCTATGCAAATGTCACATTTGGCAAAATATCTGCAATAAATTATAGGTTAACAATAGTACCTTCTGCACATTGAAAACTCTACAGATTCGAAAGAATATAACCAGGGCATATGACTGGGGGAAGGATAAAGACAATTTACAGAATAAACAACAAAAAGGGAGTAGATTTATGGGAATGAAAATTTTAGTTAAAGAAAAACAGTTTGACATAAATAAAAATAACAATTAAAAAAAGGAAAAAGAGTTTGCATATAAACAATAAAAAGCTACTGTTGCTTATTAAATTAGCAAATTGATAATGTTTAATTTGGTGAAGCTATAAGGGGATAAGTAAATTAGTGTGTGATTATGTGTGTGCATATACTCACATATAAAAACGTAGACATACATTGTATGTTTATTTTTAATACATATTACATACTCTTAAAAATTTGTACCCTTTGAGCCAGCAAATAAAAATATAGTAATTACAACATGTTAATCACTGTTAGGTGACGAAGGGAAACTATCCAATAAATTACAGGAAAGAATATATTGTAGCAATTAAAATTTGACTTTCAGGGTCTTTTAAAAAAACCACATAAGAAATACTCATTAGGTATAACCCTCGCCCCAGTGAGAATGGCCCATATTAAAACAAACAAACAAACAAACAAAAAAACTGGCAATAACAAATGCTGGCGAGGATGTGGAGGAAAAGGAACCTCCCTAAACTGCTAGTGGAAATGCAACTGGATTCAACTGCTAGGGAAAGCAGTGTGGAGGACCCTCAAACTACTAAAAATGGAGCTACTGTATGATCCAACAATTCCACTCCAAGTAATCTACCCGAAGGACACAGAAACATTCATTCAAAAGGAAACATGGACAACTATGTTTATTGCAGCACTATTTACAACAGCTAAGATATGGAAAAAACCTAAATGCTCAAAAACAGATGACTGGATTAAGAAAGATGTGGTATATATACACAATAGAATACTATTCATGGAATACTATTCAGCAACCAAAAAAGATAAACTCAAGACATCTGCAGCAACATGGATGGGAGAGCTGGAAGGGATTATGTGCAATGAAGTAAGTCAGAAAGAGAAGGAAAACTATCGGATGGTTTCACTTATAGGAGGAATATAGAGAAACCAAGCAAGGGGTTGGGGGTAAAAAAAAGACAAAACTAGCAGGCAAACTATAAATAAGAGACATACAGTGGGGAGGAGAAGGGAGAAGGAACAAAACAGGGAGGAAGAGCACAAGAGACTATGGTGATGGTTAATGGGTGACCTGATGGTGGAATTTTATGGAGAGTACATCTGAAGAGTTCAAACATTGTACAAAAATGAACAATGATGTAAAATACATATGTAATTTTTTTAAAAAGAGAAATACTCATGGCATAATAGGTGAAAAATACAGCAAAATGATTTTAAATCACTCATTTTAAATAAATAGCCAACTGTAAATCTGAAGTCATGGCAATGATTTCATTATAGGTTGACTAGTTCAGAATTTTGGGTAAATAAGCCTAGATAATTATAAAACAAAATTGAATGCCTATATAATTAATATTTTGTTGATGTCTCATTAAAAAAATCTGGATTTACTGGCATTGCACTTCGTAGAAAAATACTCATTAATCTTAATTTAAAGTTGATTATAAGGTTCACAAAAATTAATCAACTAATGAAATAAACAATCTAATTTAGAAACATAAATTAAGAACATTTAATTAGTTGTTCACTAAAACTATCAAAAACAATTTTTTTCGGGTCTCCCTGGTGGCGCAGCGGTTGAGCACTGCGCTGTGGAGCTGTCGGCAGCTCGCGATGCCAGTTCAACGCCCAGCCGGGGAGAATCCCACATGGTGCGGCAGACCTCTCCTGCCTCACCCACTGCTCCCCTCAGCAGTGTGTTTCTGTCCATCTGCCTGTTCTGCTCCCACTCTGTCTCTGGTGAACCCTCTTGCCGCCCCATGCCTCTGGCCTGTACCCCAGCTTGTACGTATAAATAAATAAATCTTTAAAAAAAAACTATCAGAAACAATTTTTGACACACTTCAATCCCCTCTCATATTGAAGCCTGGAGAATATCTTTCATTCATAATAGAATGATGTTTGTTTTGGCAATTTTAAAGGGATAATCAACTTGAGTTCTAGGCTGGAAGAGAATAGTTATTTTTTTTTTTTATTATTAGCAGAAGGCTTTGCTTCTCCTTCCCATCAAGTTTATCTAAATTTCCTGAACAAAATACTTCAGGAAAAGCTGACTCTTATGACTATTGCCTTCCGATAAGTAATAAGAGAAGAGGAAGAAATTAACAAAGTGATCACACTTATAATCATACCACAGAGGTGAAAGATCTATACCAGGAGAACTATTAGACATGGTTGAAAGATGTAAGAAACAAAAAAAAAAATGGAAAAATAAATATCCCCTGCTCACAGTTTGGAAGAATCAACATTGTCAAAATGGCCATTTACCCAAAGCAATATACAGATTCAATGAATTTATAATAAAAATATAAATAGCATTTTTCAAAGAACTGGAACAAACAATACGGAATTTCATATGGAATCATAAAAGACCCTGAATAGCAAAAACAATCCTGACCAAAAAGGGAGAATGGAAGTACTACACGTTCAGACTCAAATTGTATTATAAAGCCATAATAATTAAAACAGCCTGGTCCTGGAACAAAAATAGACACACAGACCAATGGAATAGAATTGAGAGGCCAGAAATATAACCACATATATATGGACAACTAATCTATGACAAAGGCACCAAAAATATACATTAAAACAAGGACAATCTCTTCAATAAATTTTAGGGAAAATTGGACAAAAGGATGTGTACAGAAGAATGAAAGTAGACAACTAGGCTAATGAGTTTAAACTGACAGTCTTAACTAATAGGATAACCCAATAGATTATACTGTACCTGAGCATCACAATAAAAAGATCTGAATAAATCTTATAAGCCCAAACTGTAATCCACAACATACCAATTTAATGGAGAATATCTGACAATGATAGGTAGTCAATCAAGAAGGTAATAACATTTCTCCAAGATCAGAAACAAAACAAAATGCCCCAGAATGGAATTCACTGCCCTGTGCCATTAATTAGCTTAAAGAGAAAGATTTTCAAACAGAAACATCCAAAATGAAGGTTCATTTGGGTCACCACTTACTACAAAAGATATATTCATTAATTTATGAACCAGAGCTTACAAAATAAATCTCCAAAAATCAACTCTCTAAATTTGACCAATGAGGGAGATTCTGGATAAAGGAATTCTATTCGAATCTATTATTATATCTTTATATTATAAATTAATACCATTATTAGATTATATTTGAAGTCTGAAGTATTCCAAGCATAGAAACATTTAAAAAGTTATATAAATTATTTATTTTAAATGATACCATTTTTACTTTTGCAAGGTAATGTCAAGTTACAGGAATACACTTGCTATGTGAAACATAGTGTAAAAAGGAAATAACTCTGAAATGATAAATAAATCATTGGAATTTCTCTGTTCAGTAAGAAGAGAGTCAAAGGCAATCAAGAGGATTTTCCCCCCTTTGGGCTTGAGGAAATTATATAAGAGCTTCACTATCTTAGGGTCTCCCTGGTGGCGCAGCGGTTAAGCACTGCACTGTGGGGCTGTCGGCAGTGGCAACGCAAGTTCGACGCTGGGCGGGGGACATTCCCACATGGTGCAGCAGACCTCTCCTGCCTCACCCACTGCTCCCCTCAGCAGTGTGTTTCTGTCCATCTGCCTGTTTTGCTGCCCTCTCTGTCTCTGGTGAACCCTCTCGCCATCCCATAACTCTGGCCTGTACCCTAGCTTGTATGCATACATAAATAAATCTTTAAAAAAAAGTGACAATATATAGTCATAAAAAACTATTTTAATTTAAAATCATTAAGAAGAAATTGAGGGTAGTCGGTAAATGATAGTGATTTCTAGAAATTGATTTTAAATGCAGAGGAAGGAGGGGTGGCATAAGAGGCTGCTTAGACCCTTCTAGCCATGATTATAGAACACCTGGCACAGACGGGGGCATGAGAAGTGGGAAATTGAGGACAAGCTCCTCAATTGATAGTATATAACTTAGTATATGACAATGATAGGCTATGACTTTTTATCTATTTGCACATAGAATTTATTTTCCTGTCAAAAGAGCACCAGCCTTAGTTCATGAACCAAAGACTAAAATAAGCAGAATGTTTTCAGTATCCTTTAAAGAAAATTCATAGTGTAATAAATTGCCTTAACATTTAATATTTTCGATTATTTAAATAAATATGAAGCATTTGGCCACTGGTAAATATTCCTGCTAAAGCAGAACCATAAAGCTAAATGTTTTAGGAAGGAAAGAGACACCTTTCTAGTCCCACTTTTCAACTAATGAATAGATAAATGGGGTGGGGTAGGTCAGCTATAATAAATAGAAAGAGGAGAGCATGCACAATGAAATAAATGTTTCAGAATTAAGTGCAATCTGATGTTGTTGATGTTTATATCAGTGAGAAAGTCAAAACACCCTTTGAATCGAAACAGCAGGATTTAGTTAAGTTGCAGATCACTGAAGGAGTCATTTGATATTATCATGAGCCTAGATAACAGACAGAAATGGGTGATGGGCAATGAATAAGGAACAGAAACAGAAATTGAGTTTTGTTTTTTTTTTTTTGCGTTGAGTTCATGTAGACTAAACTCTCAAGATAAATGAATAGCAGCATGATATCCAAGCAAATCTGGGAAAAGAGACAGAAAGCTTATTAAGATGACATGATACTCTTTTTAGAGAAGGAATGCTCATAATTTTAAGAGTAGTTACATAAATGTTCTAGAAACATAATAGAAAAAGAAGGGGGTCAGCAGGGGAGAAGCAAAGGAGGGAGAGAGGAAAGTGGAAGAGGGAGACAGAGATGGATTGATTCATATTAAGACTAGAAAAATGAATACAAATCAGGAAATTCAAATATATTCTGGCTGATAAAGTGTAAATGACTATTTAATTCAAGAAGAAAAAATGTTTTTGTCTCTTACAATCTATAAAAAAATATCCTCTTGGCTATTTAACTATGACTATTCTTCCAGGCAAGGACATTTAATAAAATAAGCATCTTACCAGAAGGTTTGGAGACATATAGGTCAACAAGGTTATGCCTACATATGACAAAGAGAATGTTTCCATCTGATGAAGAAATTCTCTTTAACACGCAAAAAAAGTACCCTTCCTCCTTTCTGTGCTCCTATTAATGAGGATAGGCAAAATGAAAACCCTTAAATTGATTCCTAAAAACCTAGTTTGCTTCCTTGAAAAGAAATATAATTCATTATATAAAGCATTCCTTGATACTAAGTCATTTTCATCCTTATGGAATAACTTCTTCTCGCTCTTTTATTTTTCATAATAAATTTCTATATCCCAGCCTTCAGCTAGCAGTATGCTACACAGCACTCAGTTCCAAAGAAAACAAAATAGCTGCCAAACACCACATTTTAAAAGTTCACGGGAGAAGCAAAGGAGAAGGCAGCATGGAAACACAGCACTTCTATCCAAGCAGAGATATTTTTAATAATGGCATGAGAAACGAGGACAATTGAAAGAATATTTTTGTAGGTAAAATATTTTTCTTGCTTGCTTATATATTTTCACTTATGCTATTTCACGCCCCCTCTTTTTTTGTTTGTTTACGTACAAGTATATGCCTTTTAGGGACTTCTTGAAAATTTACCATCTCTGTTATTGAAAGTATAAAAGCTAGAAGACATCCATGATTAGATAGGAAATACAATTGTTCTTTACATCTACTCAGAGACAAGAGATTTTATCTAAGAAAAAGGTAATGATGGCAAGAGTCAATTCTGTTATCCATTCTCATGTTACCCAAGAAAATCCTTCTTTTTCACTTGCTGAGAAATATGAAGACATATAAAGACAGTATGGGGACTATTATATTGATACCATAACATACAAACTAAGTATACACACAGATAATATGTAGAGTATATGTCAGGATGTAATGATGTAAACATTACTGCACATCCCTCTTTTTATTTAGTCCCCTGTCCATTAAATATTGAACAAATATTATGCACCTATCATGGTTCAAGGAACTCTTCCAGGCACCTCTAGTCTCCCGGCTCTTACAATTGTTTAGGGAGAGAGAACATGAACAAATAGACATGTGATATACCAGGTGATGGTAAAACTATAAAAATCCTGAAAGAATGGAGGATGAGAGAGTAAGGCGCAAGCCAGGGTGGCAGCAGAGCAAATTTTACATAAATAGATCATATCTATTTATTTTAGGGAAGTCATTTCTGAAAAGGTGACATTTTTTTTTATCAGAGAACTATACAAGGCCAGAGAGCCAGACAACTAGGTGGGTGGGAGCGGGGTATTACAAGCAGAGGAAATAGAAGATGTAAGGCCCTAAGATTAAAGAAAGAACAGCCCTTTTGAGGACCAGTAGTATTCTTAGGCTAAAATTTTTAAAAGGGTTGACTCTTTCAAATTGTAAGTCTATATTTGACATTGCTGGAAAGGATGTGGAGAAAAAGGAACTCTTCTACACTGCTGGTGGGAATGTGAACTGGTCCAACCACTATGGAAGGCTGTATGGCGATTCCTCAGACTGCTAAACATGGAGCTTCCATATGACCCAGCAATCCCACTTTTGGGAGTTTACCCAAAGGATACAAAAACACTAATCCGAAAGGATACATGCACCCATATGTTCATTGCAGCACTGTTCACAATAGCAAAGGTATGGAAGCAACCCAGATGTCCAAAAATAGATGATTGGATCCAGAAGATGTGGTACATATACACAATGGAATACTATTCAGCATGGAAAGAAGATAAACACATGCAATTTGCAGC
>PVIJ01008227.1:0-68007 GCA_004024925.1 Scalopus aquaticus
TGCCTAGCTCTGTGACTTTGGCAAAGTGGGTCTCAGCTTCAGTGTCATTTAAGTAAAATGGGCCCGACTTTACTCCCTCTCTGCAGGGACCCAAGGAGAAACCAGCATGGGTTATAAAACTGCACCTAGCTCCTGAGATTGAGTCAATTCCCCCACCTCTGCTTAGACACAGAGGCCTAACAATCAGGACTAAGCCCCTAAACCTTGTGGAGATGAGGGGGCTGAGCCAAAGGACCGGGGAGGGGAGATCACGTTAAGTGCAGCCTCGGACCCTCCCAGTCTTCGTACCTGGGGTTGACCTCGTTCTTCACAAGGGTGAAGTAATTGTGCATCTTGTGCCAGAGGGTGGGCTTGGGCAGGCTGCCATTGGCATGGATGGTGTGAATCTTTGCCATTTCTAAGGCGATTAACCTAGAGCAGAAATCAGGAGGAGCAGAGTGTTAGTGTGGGGTGGGTGCTCCCCGGGCCACGGGATGGAGCCTTCCTACTCCTCTGGGGCGCTCGTTCCCACAGAAGGCAGAAGGCGACAATGAGATGCGGCCTCTAGCCCAGCAGTTCCCCTCCAGACCCAGGGCCAGAGCTGCTTCAGGCCTCGGTTGGGCAAAGCAGTCAGTGAGCCCTCATCCCAAGGTCATGAACCCGCAGCAACCCCTGAGGCAGAGGGGCACTTGGCGATGGAGGCGGTGTCCCCCTCCCCTTTGGACTCTGACCCTTGCTCTCAGGGGGAGGGTGAACACACGGCACCAAGGGAGCAGGGGGTGTGATGACAGGCAGGGAAGAAATGCCAGCCTCTTATCAGCCCGGCCTAGGTGGGGAGGGAAGCAGGCTGGCCCAGGGCAGCCCCTTCCTCTGGGGCAGGGAGTTGATGCTGGAGGCGCTGTGCCAAGGACGCAAAACAAACCAGCGTTCTATTTTCAAGTTCTCCTGTGGACATTATCCAAGGTCCTGGGAGAGAAGGAGGGGGCGGTGGGTAGGGGAGAAAGCCGGGCTGGGGAAGGTTGCTGGGAGCGGGTGGGGGTGTGGAGGACTGACTGGTCAGAGAGGGAGGGCCTTGATAAGGACCCCATCGTCTGAGGTCCTGTGTCCCAGCACGCTCTCCCTTCTGGAGCCCCACCCCCCACCAGCTGCCAAGCCTCCAACATTCAAGCTTCCTTCGCCTCTGCCTGTTGCTCGAATAATAATCACTGGGAAAGACAACAAAGGCACTGGCTGTTTGAAACCTTGTTACCGAGCTGTTCCAGGGACACCCCCCTCCCGTTGCCAGGTCCTGGGAAGGGGCAGCCATACCCCATCAGGATAACAGGGCAGACCAAGGGTTCCTCCGGAAGCCCCAAGGCTCCTACCTCCTGGAGGGGAAGCAGGAGGGGGCGTGGCAGCAAGCAAGTGGGTGAGAGAGGAAGCTGTGCTTTCAGAGAGCAGAGGCCCTGAGGCCTAGGGAGCCAGCCAGGGTTTGGGCAAGGCAGGGACACAGACCTGAGACCCAGGCCTTCCCTTCCCAAAGGAAGATTCCGAACAGAGCATGAACAGAGCGGTTCCTTGAATATCAATAGGGCTGTTGTCTGGAATAGCAATGAAAGTAACCTCAACACTCAGCAGTTTTAAGCTGCAAAGACTCAGCAGGCAGCGATTGGGAGGTGGGGTTCAGGGGAACAAGGGGTGGTGGCTCCTTCAGGCCTTCTCTCTGCCTTTTCCTCAGAGAGCTGGTTTACCCTCAGAAGGTTAATCGTCTATCAAGGACGGGTTACCTCCTATACCTACCCCTATTTCTGGCTCTTCCCCAATGTAAAGTTCTTCGTATTAAGCACCCTAAATCCATCTGCAATCTCGAGACAATGGTGACTGTTTTAGTGAGGGAACGAGTGACAGCCTTGGATTCCTAGAGGTGGCCAGGACTGGGAGTGGCGAGGACCTGCCAGTAGTTGAGCTGATTTGCACAGGACTGAGGGGATCTGGGAGGACAGTAGTGGGAGGAACCAGCACAGGGTGCCCCTCGTCCCCTTTCCCACTCTGACCTCACATCTCCAGCTGGAGCCTAGTGAGACCCTTGCACAGGCGATATGCCCCCCACACCACAGCCACACCATGCAGCTCAGCGTGAAAGTCTGCCGGCTAGAGGCAGTGCCAGGCTCTCGGGTTTCCGTCTAGGTCCAGAGAGTGTGCCAGGCGCCCTTAACTTGGGGTTCAACTGGATAGCAGATGAGAGAGCAAGGAGACTTCCTGGTCTACTCCCTAGGAGGGTTTTAAATCTCCCCCAGGTACTTGGAAGATTCCTTCCCCTTGGGACAGAACAGATCCCAAGGGTTCCAGGCAGGGTCCTGCCTAACCTGGTCGGGAGGAAACCTGCCTGGGCGTCCGTCCCTACCATGTGGAGCTCTGTGGTGGGAGTGGGCTGGGGGAGGAAGGAGGATCCTCTCCTACCAGCACAGTCAGAGGAGAAAGCCCACTGGGGGCTCTTCTTTGCTTCTCCCCCTCCCAGACCCCACAGCAGCACCCCCAGAGCTGGAAGGTTAAGTCTGGAGTCTATCTAGGTCCTCCAAATCCAAGCATTTAAGGAAGGGGCTCCCGGAGGGTCATGGGTCGCAAGCCTTGGCAGGAAAGCCACCATATCAGGGGACCCGAAATCTCAGACTGGGGGAGGGACGGGTCTCTCTGGGCTGGTACGCCCATGCCCACCCAGGACAGGAGGTCCTCCTGGCATTCCTGAGCCCTTGGCAGCGGGGGGAAGGGGTAGGAAACTCTGGGTGCTCTGGGGTTTAGGCTCCCATTTCATTTCCAAGACTCAGATGTTTCCAGGTCAGACTTGAGGTGGGGCAGAGGGTTGAGGCAGGGGGCAGGATCAGGGGGGAGATCTCTGCTGCAGTTAGGGAAGAGGATGCTTTGGTCCAGTGTTCACCAAAACGCATGTTCAGTGTTCCCCAAGAACTCACCCAGACCCACTGAAAATCGATAGAAACCTATAGTCCCTTCAGAGCAACGCACACACACGCACGCTTTTCACGCAATGACAGTCTGCCGATCTTAGGGCTCTCGTTCATGTGGTCCACTCTACACTTAAGAAGCTGGCCAAGGACTTCAAAGCCCATAGCCTGAGGAATTAGGGAGATGGCAGTCCCCCAAAACCCCCTCACCTGAAGAGTCGGGGCTCCCGGATGTGCTCAGGCCCCAGGGCCATGCCCTGCATGTACTCATAGCACAGCCCGTTCTGGAAGGTACAGTAGAGTTTGGGGGCACAGCCGTGTGCTCGCAGCAGCTGGAAGTTCCTGACCTCGTTCTCACGGTCCACCAGCAACTCTGTCCGCTCTCCGTACACCCGGACCAACACGCAGTCCTGCATGTCCTCCTCCACGTAGCAGGCCACCAGCTTGTTGGTGATGCCATCAGTGAAGCGCTGGCATGGGGAGAGGGCAGTGCGAGGGTGTGCGGAGCAAGTCTCCGCTCTGCCCCAGGGCTCCCCAGCTCAACACAGGTGGCTCATTTGAAGGCTAACAATGACCACACAGAACCCCTTAGTCTTTTGGCCCTCAGGGCTCAGCTCTGTTCCTAGTGCTCTATCCTGTTCCCAATGCTTGGGGTAGTCTAGAGAAAAAATGGCAGCTTGGGCTCAGCCCAGGTACCCTCAGTTTTCCTGGGTCTGCCTCTAGGGAGCAGGATTTGGCAGGGAGGAGTTTCCACACTAGTGGTGGGTAGACGCCCCCTCCTCCCTTTGGCCCTGAAAGGAGCCTCCAAGGACCAGAACGTGGTAGGGAGCGCTGGAGTTTGCCCAGGAACCATTGCCTCTCACCGCCTGCCAGGCAGAAGGCTCTTTGTCCTCTCACCCCATCCAGTGGCAGAAGCACAGGAAGGCATGAGGTTGGCACCCACCCAGGGGCTTTCGTGGTCAGAGCCCCAGAAGAGTAACTGGGCTGGGAGAGCAGACTTTCGGGCTAGGTGGCAAGGAGGCATGAATCACTGGACACAGTGTGAGAGCTTAGAAGACACCTGAGCCAATTCTAGGTGGGGAAACTGAGGCAGAGGGACTGGCAATAGCGTGTCAAGTCAGAGCTGGAATTAACCTGGCGCCTGGGGAGTCCCTTCAGAGTCTTACACCAACCTGGTTCTTTCATTCTGAAAATGCTACCCACCACCTCCCAGCAGCGGAGTGCGTCAGCCACCACACCTGGCCCTGAGCCTGGCCTTCCCCACGGAAGGCCCATCAGCATGGAGCCCCTCCCACTCCGGCACCAGCTGCAGGCACCATTCTCCACAAGAAGCTGCCAGGGGGGTAATAAGGAGGGTGGGCAGGTGAAGCCTCTTTGCAGAGGATGCAGGTCAGCTGAGGGTCCTCAGTGGGAGGCTCTGCACACATCTGTGTCCCTGAGAATGTGCCCAGCTGAGGGTGGGAGGCGCCCCAGTGTGTGTGTGTGTGTGGGGGTGTTCCCAGCCTGAGGCTGCAGGGAGGGTGAAGGCTTCCCCCGGCGAGGGGCTCTGGGCTAGCCACATTCCACAGGGTGGCTCCAGAGAGGGCTCAGAGCTGGTCCCCACCATGGGTGGCAGCAACGTGTGTGTGTGTGTGTGTGTGTGTGTGTGTGTGTGTGTGTGTGTGTGTAAGTGTGGGGGTTTCCTGAAAAGTTCCTGCCTCCTCAGGTCTCAGGGCCAGCTGGGTAGGCGCTTCTGGGCATGGAGGGGCACCGGCACGCAGCGACAGGGGGTGGGGCCCCCACACGCGGCATGCTGACAGCGGACAGGTGGACCTCCGCTGTGCCCCAGAGCCCCAAGAGAAGGGGGGCTGTGGAGGGCCGAGGGAGGTGGGAACCCAGCTTGGCTAAGGGACCAAAACAGAAGGTGAAAGAAACACACACACAAGCCGTCATTCCAACCCTCTCCTGCGCAGCAGCCGCGCACCCCTGGGACCTACACCCGGAAGGATGCACCGACAGATGTCCACGCATTCCCGTTCCAGCCCCGGCAGGGCCCTCTCCCGGGCCCCGCGCCCGCTCGGCTACCTTGGTCCGAACTTGCTCGGGCTGCCAGTGCGGCCGCAGCTCCTGGATGAGGCGCAGGGCGCCCGGGAGGATGTCGTCCTGGTCCACAGATATGCCGAAGCACGGGACGGCAGCGGCCCTCGGGGGGCCTGGCGGCTCCCGGCAGCCCGCGCTGGCCACCGCCTTCTCCTCCATGCCCCATGAGCACTGCGGGCACGGCGCCTGGGTCCTCAGGTAAAAGGGCGAGCACGGTAGAGGAGCCGAAGGGGGCACAGCCATTCCCAGCAGCCCCACCCCCTCGGAGCCGCCGCGCGAACGCTAGCCCCTGCGGGGGGGGCCGGCGCGGGAGTGGGAGTGGTAGAGGAGGGGCCAGGGGAAGTCCATGACTCAGGAGCCAGCTGCCCGCTGCAATCGCCGCCTTGCAGCCCCGCGCCCGAAGCCGACCCGGGAACGCCGGGGCCGGCCGCGATTGTGACATCACGGGCGGCGGGCGGCGGGGCGGGGACCGTGGGAACGCCCCCTGCTCGCCCCCGCCCCGGCCCGCGGGCCGTCCCGGAGCGCCGCCAGCGACCGCCCGCAGCTGCGGCCCCGCTACCTGGAGCGCTGGGCCGGGCGGGGTGGGGGTGGGGTGCTGACGCCCCCGGGGAGGCCGTGACGCCGGGGGCGGGGCCAGACGCAGCCCCGCCCCTACCGGGGCCCGGGCCTGGGGCCAGGCCTGGGGTGAGCTTCCCAGCTGGGCCAGTGAGGTAGCCAGGTAGCCCCCTCCCTCCCGCCAGGGCTGGGCCCGCTCTTTCTGGGCACCTGGGACAGGGCCCCAACTGCACTCTTATCTCCTCCTGGAGTCTGGAGATTCCGCTGCCCCTAGGAGGTCAGCCTGCGTTCCTCCACTTGGCTCAGCTCCCCACCCCCAGTTCCTGGACTTTTGGAAGACTCTGCGGAAGCAGGCCCCTGCTATACGGCCAAGGCCCTTGCCTGCAAGGAGCACCCCCAAACCAATCGTCCTCCCACCACCACCACCACCACCAACACACACGCACACACACACACACTGGTGTGATGCTTGTTGGGGTAGATGTGCTGGTGGGCTCTCACTGTACCCAGTGAGTGGGTGGTAGAGCTCTCCCTGCCCTAGAAGGGCCCCTTTTCTGTTACCTGGAGTCGTCTCTTTGGCCTATTCAGGAACCCCACATTTTCCAGCCCCTGCCATTATTGCCGTCCAGAATCCATTTTGCCTTGCGGGACTTCTGCCCTGATGAGAACGTCCTGTAGCTGTGCTGTCTGGTGCAGTGGCCCTGGTCACATGTTATTGTCCAGCACTTGGAATGTGGCTAATGCAGCGTTGTAATTTCAGTGTAAAAAGCCACATGTGACTTCATATCAGACAGTGAAGGAGATGATGGGGGGCCTGTCTTCTTAAGGTCAGGGACCCAACCTCAAGGTAGCAACTGGCAAGAACACTGACTCCAGTGCTTCCGTTTTGCACTGAGGAAATCAAGCCAGTGGGCAGCACACTCAGAGAATTGGGGGAACTGGTCAGGGACTGCAGGGTCCTGTACACAGCTTCACGGTCCTGACTTTGCACAGGGACACTGCAGACAGCTCCTGCCCCTGAGACTGCTGCCCTGGGGGCCCCAGGAGGCTGCAGTTCTAGAGGCATGGGGTTCGCTGGCGCCACTCAACGCATCAGCCTTTTTTGGTCAACAGAGGAGCGAGCAGCTAGCATGAATAGGGACAGCGTTGGTGGGTACGGGTGGGTCCCCCAAGGCACACATCCCCCGAAGACAGTCCAAGGGGCAGATAGGATGAGTGGGAGACTTCAGGTGTTCGTGGGCTTGTGCATGTGGCCCCAGGGGTGTGCAGCTTTCTCCCCGTGAAGGTACACCTGTATGAGGACAGGTGGGAAGCCCCCGGGACCTCAGCCAGACTGGGTCCCAGTCTTGATTTTTCACACTCACAGACATTTTGGGAAAATGCCTTCATTCTGAGTCTCAGTTTCCCCATCTGTTAAATGGGAGTACCGGTTGGACCCCTGCTGGTGTACATGTTTAGGCGGTGACACCTTAGGCTGTGTGTGTGAAGAGCTGGGTGGGCTGGGTGGGCTGGGTGGGGGCTGCCGAGTTCAGCAGTGCAGCTGAGCTGCCACGGCCTACTGAGGGGCTGTAGGGGGCACAGGGCTGTCTCTCTGCAAACTTCCCACCCAGGGTCGTGTAAACAACTCCCCCCACCACTGGTTGGCATCGCCAGGGACTTGTGCCTGCAGGTGAGTGTTGAGTTTGTCACTCAGTGTCACGGTTCTGTCTGTGCACGCCCACACAGCAGTCCCTGTTTCAAATCGAGTGAAGGCAGGCCCGACAGACGTGTGAACACGCAGTCTTTATTCTCTCTGTCCTCAAAGCAGGGAAGAGCTGGTGCTGGGCACAAGGCAAGCGCTGGGGAGAAGCTCCACTCCGTGAGGGCACGAGCACTGGCAGCGGGGGCTGGGAGTGCTCCAGCCCTGGGCAAGGGCCGAGCAGACTCAGCGGGCTAAGGCGAAGCCGATGCGATTGTTGCGTCGATCAAACTCCGTGTAGAACTTCCTAATGAAGCTGGCACCCAGGACCCAGACAGGCCCGGTGGGCGGCGGGACATCCAGGCCGTGGAGGGCCAGGGTGCACAGATCGCCGTTACTGTAGGGGTCCTGGCAGGAAGCAAGAAGGTTTCCCCACACATAACCAAACCCCTTCACCTTGTCTGACCCCAGCAGCCCCAGCAACCCACCCTCACCGCCTCCCCATCACCTGGGCCCCAGGGCGTCCTGCCCTTTGGGTTCGAGCCCTGCTGGGTGTCAGCACTGTGCTGGACACCAAGAAAACAAGGCATCTGGCACAGCGCTGCCTTCGGGAGTGGCTGCTCCTAGACTCGTTATTTGACTTTTCTATCACGTATACAAAGGAGAAAAGCATAGCACTCCTGGGAGCACTTGATGAGAAAGCGTGGAGGTAAGGGGCGAGCACGGTGATCTCAGACTTGCTGCACGTTGGAGTCACCTGGGCATTTGCAAGGTGCTGGTGCCCAGGTGCCACCCCCAGAGGTTCTTATTTAATAAGTGTGGGGTGTTGCAAACCCCCCAGGGTGACTCTCACAGCCAAGGCTGGGGGTGCTGGTCTCCCATGTCATCTGTGTCTTTGGGGGGGGCCACTGCCCACTCTTCCCCCCTGTCCCCCAGGGAAGATTTGAGACTCACCTGTAACACATAGTCTGCGCTGGTGAGGGTATAGGCTCTGCCTCCGAGGTGGAAGGAGATGTCAGGGAGTGTGGGCACCTGGTTACAGTTCACGACATACTGGGGGTGGGGGAAGGGAGCCTCTGAGTGTGGGAGACATGGCCCAGCCCTCTGCTGGACGGGACCACATCCCTTGGGGGAAGAGTGTGAGAGGTGAGGAGGGCAATGCAGCGGATGATTTCAGGGCCTGGACCGTATGCTCCCCGCACCCCCCTTCCTCCCGCCAGCTTCTTACTTCGTCTGTGCTCTGCTCCTTGGCCCCCAGGGTCTCCATGAGCAGCCTCAGGGAGCTGGTGGGGCCTGAGATGTAGGATGCGCCGGTGTCCACCACAGCCACGCAGCCCTCCTCACAGAGCAGGGTGGCCGACCTCACAGACACCCTGTGAGAAGCCACAGTCAGACAGACAGACAAAGGCGGGCGAGCACCACCGGGCCGCAGAGCTTTCCTGAGAGAGGGTGGTTGTGGGAGGCCATTCGGGTGGCCCAGCGGTGCGCTGGGAGGAAAGGTGCAGCCCCCTCCTCAGCATGTGGCTGAGTGACACTCTGCTCCTCTCAGGGGGCCCCTCCCGCTTCTCCTTGTGCCTCCATGTTCCCTGGCCCTGGACAGAGCAGGCCCAGAACAAAGGCTGGCCGTGTCTTAAGTGGCTGCAGCCCAGGAGCACAGGAGGGCAGCCCTACCCTCCCAGCCCACCCCCAGGGCCAGCGGGATATTGTGTGTGGGGAGGGTGAAGGTTCCTGACCCTTTCATTTTGATCTGCCAGGAGCCGGTCTTGCCCACGCTCACGTAGTGGAAATTCCCTTGGTGATACTGAGGGTCGCTGCCTCCCAGCACAATCTCTCCCCCCAGCAAGTGGGAATTCCTAAGGGAAAGACCAGAGGCTCTTGGAGGCCACAGCTGCAAGGGAAGTTGGGCCCAGGAGCAGGATGGGGAAAGAGGAGGACCAGGTGGATGGCAAGGCTGGGAAGCTCCCCGTGAGGCACCAGAACATACCTTTCTTGCCCCTCCCCGACCCAACCAGAAGTTTCTCCAGAACCGTGCCCGCTGTACCCAATAAAGTACCTCCCCCCACTGAGGCCACCGAAAAGGAACTGGGCGCAAGGACAAGAGCAGAATGCAAACAGGATGCAAATTGGCCCCGCCCTCTCTGGGGCAAGGGTGGAGCAGGTGATGGGGGAACTATGGGTGTGGGGTTGGGTGGGCAGGGAGGGGGCGGCAGGCAAGCCAGAAGGAGGGGCGGAGAACTTGGGCATCCCTTCGAGCCTGGCTTGGGCAGGTGGCCTGTGATTCTGGGCCAGGCACTCTGCAGGGTCAGAGTGGGGACTCCTGTCTCCTTACTTGGAATTTCTGCAGAGAAACAGACACAGCAGAAGGCAAGCCTTTGTTTTAGGGGTACCTCACCAGCCTGCCACAGGGCAGGGTGGGTCTGTGCACCCTTTTTACCTTTCAGGCTATGGAGTCACCAAGAGGTAAAGTTATTCTTGATGTCTCCCAGGTGGCGAGTGGGGGGCTGGAGCCAAAGCTGATCCCCTGACTTTCCTCTCCATGCACGCTGCCTCCCATAGCTCAGGGTCTGCCTGAGGGCTGGTTTCCAGTGTGTGTGTGTGTGTGTGTGTGTGTGTGTGTGTGTGTGTGTGTGTGAGATGTGGTTTTTCAGCATGCATAATAGGCATATGAGCACAGCTGTGTGGTTGTGCATGTGTTATTTGTGCAAGTGCAATTAATTGCACTTTACAAACCCGGAACCTGTGTGCATGTGCCAGTCTGACTTCCGGCCAGTCCCTCTCCCAACACTTCCTGATCTCTGGACGTTGCCTCCCCTCATCCCGGGGGAAAGGAAGAGGCAGGCCATCTCCTCAAGACCCCCTCTTCCTGTTTGCTGGACTCTCTCTTCCTGGTCCCCAGGATCCTCTGCCCTCAATTATCTCTTTCCTTCCACATTTTCAATTTCCGGCTTTCCATTGGCTTCTGGCCCCACCTGCAAGCAGCCTCGGCCCCTCGATAGCATTTCACACCCTTCTTTGCTCTGTCTGTCCGCATGGCCGCCTGCACCACCCGACATTCCCTTCCATGATGAGTTTCTCAAGGCGGCCCCTCACTGCCTGCCACCCACACCCACTGCTGAACTGCGCTGCCTTCTGGCCTCTAAAACTCTCCCCAGATGGCTCCGTGCCACAGAGCACCACGGTGACCTTTTCTCAAAGTTCCCTTTCTCTCGCCAAACCAGACACTCCTGTCCATTTGACTGCTGAGATTTCTCTGGACTCCAAACCGCTCCTGTGTCCTGGAGGCCACAGGTCTTGGGTTCATGCCCTGAGGCCCTTAGCCTCCATCTCGGGCCATCTTCCTGAGTGCAGCAGCTTGGAGAGATCACAATCTCACTCAGCAGCTGACCACGGCTCCCCACGGCTGTCTTAGAGCCTCAAGGCGCCTACTGGCTTCAGCCCTAGGCTCCCTGTGGTCTCACGTGTGCTGCTGTTTGTCTTCCCCGCCAGGCTGTGGGCTCCGTGGGGACCGGCATCCTTCTTGCCCACTGTTCAGGACTGAACCTTCAGAGCCCACACGGTGCTTGGTGCATAAATGCCCAAAACTTGTTGAATCAGCGAATGAGCAAATAAATGAATGGATGATGTCTCTGTGTAAGAGGAGCCCCTCACAGGGAGGGACTCAGGTCTAGGCAATGCCTTTCTTCCCAGTACCCCTACCCCACATTCTCCTTTTGTTCTAGAAAGCACTGTCTAGTAGAACTTCCTACAGTGACGAAGGCGGAGTCTGTGGAAGGATGTCAGTAGCTTCCACACAGTGGCCACAAGTCACGTGAAGGCCAAGCAACTGAAATGCAGCTTCCGAGACTCAAAATTAAGAGCTTATTTATCTAATTTTAATTAGCTTAAATTTAAATTTAAAGTAGGGGATAGTGCAACTTTAGTGAGGGACTGAATACCACCCAGTCGGGAGCACATTAGAATCTTCCCCAAACTCCCCTCCTGTTCTCCCGGCTCTCCCACCACCACCCTCCCCACCTTGGCGGCCCCCAGGCCCACCTGCTGTAGTAGACCGAGAAGACATCCTCCTTCAACACCCTCTGGGACAGGATGTGGTCAAAGACTGGCGTGACCCCGCCAATGGCCTGCGCAGGGTAGCCCATGCCCAGGACCCCATCAAACTTGGCGAGCATGAAGGGTATGAGGGGCAGCTCCGTGACCTCTCCAAACGTCTGCGTCACTGTGATCCCGCCCACCTGTGGGAGGAAGGACCTCGGAGACCAAGGCCACTGGCCAGAGTTTGGGCTGGGCTTCCACACTGGGGGACCAGCTCCAGGGTGTAGCAGTTTGGGGTAAGACCATTTCATCAACTCCACACACACCCTTTTTTCCTAATATACACCTAGCCTTTGGGGCTAGGGGTTACCCAGTGACTGGGAGGGGCAAAGGCTGAAAAGGTGGTCTTGGGCCTCCCTGGTGGTGCAGGGGTTAAAGTCTCAGCGCTATCAAGCTATCGCCAGCCACTGAGGCAAGAGTTCGATCCAGGCCAGGGAGCTGACCCACAGGGCGCAGCAGACCTCTCCTGTCCAACACCCTGCTCCCTTCAGCAGTGGATTTCAGTCACTCCACCTGTTCTGCTCCCCACTCTGTCTCTGGTGAATCCTCTCACCCCCCACCCCCAGCACCTCTGGCTTACACCCCAGCTCTTGTATGCATAAATAAATAAAAATAAAAATCTTAAAAAAAAAAGGTGGTGCTGCCAAGCTGTAACGGGAGAGGTGCCAGGACCCCCTCACTCTCCTCCTCCTCCTCCCCCCAGGCCCAGCTTTCACATGGGCAGGGTGGGGGTGGGGTGGAGTGGGGGGACTGGTTCCCCTATCATGGGCCCACAGCACAGCCAGGCCCACACTTCCTGCTCCTTTTCCCGATTTCACAGACAAGGGGTGAATGTTTATGCTGATCTCCTCTCAGGTTCCGTGTGAACCTTTGCCCTCACCCTGACAGAGCGGGACCGGAGAAACCCCGGATGGGGAGAGGGCAGACAAGGGCCTAACAAAAGAGCCAGGGCCAGCCTGACCTGATCCCAGACTCTAACCTCAGCGTGACCTTAACATCTGTGCCCTAGAACATGTGCTGCCCATAGTGTCAACAGCACCCTGACCCCTGACTGCCGCTGGCATCAGTCAATATCTGGTTCGGCCCAGGTGGAGCGGACAGGCAGGTGACTGGACCGGAGCCTGCGGGGCCTGGGACAGACCCCACAGGTTGAGTTAGATGCGGAAGCCTCCTTTAAAGCGCCAGGAACTCAAGTGTGTCTGTCTCAGGAACTGCTGCTTCACACCCCCAGCAACAAAGGGCCAGAGGGCCCCTGCCCCACGTTGAGGTGGCAGGACATGTCTGGGGACACTTGTCGGGGGTCAGCTGACCTGGGGCAGCCCCACTTACAGTCACCTCATCCTGGCTCAGGAAGCCCTTGACCTCCCCGGATCCGTAGTGGATGGTGAATTCCGTGCCATTCTCCATGTAGCTGGAGGATTCCGAGGAGTCGTAGAGGGTGTGAATCTCTGGGGGAGTGGGGGGACAGGGGCTCAGGTCTATCTGAGAGCCCAGGCCGCAGGTGGGGGGGAGGGGGAAGGTTGGGGGAAACACGGGGGGCCGGTGAGTGTGGTTGAGGACTTAGACACCGGGCAGTGGGTCAGAGACTTGGAGAGTGTGTCTCATCAATCAAGGACTGTGTTTCTTGTTGCCATATCTCTGAGAATTTTGTCTCAAGCAATGTATTTTAAAGTAATTTCTGACACTAAGCTGGGTAGAAGAATCTCTTCCCAGTCAGCCCTCATTAAGAGGTTGTTGACTAAGGGTGGGGAGGGCAGAGCCTGAGGGCCTGGCCTGGGTTGAGACTCTAGTCCTTTCTCAGTCCTGGGAGGGGTGACCTGCTGGGTGGGCTGGGGGCTCCTGGAGCTTGCTTTTTATCTTGATGGCCATGTCAGGGAAATGGGGTACCCCCTCTCCTCTCAGGGGCGGCAGAGCAGAGACTGAGGGGAAGCAGCTCAAATGGTGGCTAGAAGGGCTCAGCAGTGCGAGAGGCAGGGCTGCCAGATGTGGGGGCAGCGGGTGGGGGGCTCACCACAGGCCATGTAGAGAGGGCTGCACTTGGTGGAGGGGACCCAGAGGTTGGCGGAGCCCGTGTCAAAGATGACTTTGAAGGTCTGGGGTGGGCTGCCGATGCCGATCTCGCCATAGTACTGGGTCTGTGGGGTGACAGAGGCAGTTAGAGGAGCTCAGGGAGTCTTGGGGCCTCATCTGACAGTCCCCTTAGCAACTGGGGTGAGATTAGACAGATCACAGGTTTTGATCTCCCAGCAGGGATTAATACTATCTCTGACTTCCAAGAAAGTGATACAAGAGGACAAAATAAAATAAAATAAAATAAAATATTGTGATCTTGAAGCAAGAAGGTGCCCGACCCCCGAGGAAGTGCTGGGGCAGTGAGTTGCCAAGCTGAGCTGAGCCTGGTCACAGAAACCTCCACTGAGGCCACGTCCCTCCCTTGTCCACCAGGGACGGCTGACTTGAGGCCAGAACCTGGATGCCTGAGAGCCAAACCTAACCCAGACCAGCCTCTGCTCACAGGGCTGGGGGTGGGGCTGAGCCAAGGCACTCACATCTAGGTAGTTGGTGAGGACCACAGGGGAGGTGCTGTTGCCCAAGGAGAGTGTCTTGGCGAACTGGCTCCATTCAGCGCCCAGCCTGGCCACGTCCACACCTCGCTCCTTCAGGCTTTCCCGGACTGAGGGCATTTTCTTGAGGAAGATCCTGACCCAGTGTGGAAGCAAAAAAAAAAAAGAGAGAGAGAGAGAGAGCTGTATTTCCCCATAATGATGGCAGGGTCCCTGACACTTCTCGTACACTACCCCTAGATTAGCTCAGGTGCTCAAGGACCACCCTTGTGCCCTAAAAGCCTCCGAAGGAGGATTTACAAGCCTCCTTGAAGCCCCTGTGCTGGCATTAAATGACTCATTAGCTTTCTAGTGCTGTGGTTTTGATCCGTATCGCTGCGTTCATTCCTTCCTCCACTCCATATTCAGATGTTGAACACCTACTCTACACCTGCACTCTGCGGGGTGTTAGAAATATAAAGGTTGTTGCAGCTTCAAGGAGTTCCCGCAGGGGACGAGACAGATGATGACATCCCCTTCAAGGAGATGAAGGCTGGGAGAGACCCCTTAGCGCTGGGCAGGAGGAGGCAGTGCCAGGTGGGCCCTGCAGGTGGCAGCAGATGCCCGTAGCAGCAGCTGGCCTGGGCTCCAGGATGCCAAGGGCAGCACCCAGTTAGGCTGGGGGGCAAGGAGGGAGCCTGTGAACTGGGTTGGGCAGGGAGGGCTGCATCGTCTCTGGAGTGCGCTGCACCTTGTCCTTGGAAAGGCGCCTTCAGAGCCTGGGTCCCAGCCGCTCCGCTTCCTGTCCTGGTACCTTCTGTCTCCTTTGGGAAACAGAATTAAAGAGCCCTGGATATGCACTGCCTGCTGAGCTACCAGGAGTGAGTGCCAACACGGTACATGCCCCCATGGAGCCCTCCTAACAGCTGGCAAACTAGCTGTCGTCAACATCACCTTGCAGATAAGCCACGGAGATTCACGGGGATAAGGGGACTCAGAAGTGATTCAAAGCTGCGTGTCTGGCCTGTTTCTCACAGAAGGTAGCCTGAGCTCTGACATGAATACTGTTGGCAGAGGTCTGGAGATGCCTCCAAGGGGGTCCCAAGATTGCAGCCCATTTTATGGAGAATCACTCTCTTCTCAGCTGCTATTCTTGCCTTCCCACGCCCCTTGCATTCACGTACCCATCATGCCCACGAACATGAGTGTAGCATTGGTGCCTGTCGGTGCATGATTTTAACGGAAACGACTTGTCACATCCATGGCACAGTTTACTGCTCACAAAATATTTTTCCAATTATGGTCATTCATTCCCAGCCAAGTTGAAGTGGGTAATTTTATTATTCCCATTTTACAGATGGGAAAATAGAGAGAAAGAGAAGGCTTGACTTTAAAGAGGGTACGTTGTCCACTATTTACTCTGAACAGCCTATGTTCTCTCTTCTTTCTCCTCTTCCCCAACCCAGCTCTTTCACCTTTCAAAGCCCAGCATGTATCCCACCTCCAGGACTGCAGGAGCCTCAGTGACCGAATCCGTAAATTGGAACTGCTGGGTAGGGGGAGGATAATAAGAGCTATGTGAAAAAAACCCTGTGAAATCCTAAGCATTTTGCAAGCTTTACCTGAGGCCCTCTCCGGCCAGCTTCCCCCCTCTGCAGCCTTAATGAATTGCTTGTCTCTGGGGTGGGGGGGCTGGCACACTTGGCTATCAGCTACTTCTTTCCCTCCCTGTTTAAGGCTGCCTTAGCCTTGCTCTCACGTTGCTGATGATCCACCCTGTAGTGTCAATAGCATCTCGGCTCTTACCACACCCTGGCATCGTGCCAGGAATTTACAGCCGTCATTGTCGTGGTCGTCGCTCTTTAACTCTTCCATGCAGGTCTGTGAAGGGGGCATTGCTACTATTCCTGTTTTAAAAAGGAGACCTGGAGAGGTCAAGTTACCTGTGGCTCCAGAGATAGGTAGCTCTGCTGGTGGAGCAGAATCTAAACCAAGACAAGTCAGGTGGTGGACGTCACGGACCACATCCTTCATAACCAGGTTGCGAGCTCCCTGAGGGCAAGTGGCTCTTAATCGTCCTTAAGTTCCCCACAGACAGGAGCTGTCAGGACTCAAAAGCTCTGGGTAGGGATCCAAAGGCGCAGCATCCAGGCCCGGCTAGCACAACGACGGGCTGTGTGACCTTGGGCATGTCACCTTACTACTCTGAATGGGACCTCACTCCCAGCCCGGCTGGTCACGAGGACTGGCTGGCATCACATATCTGAAAGCCAGGGTGTTAGGAAGGTGGGAGCCCCTGCACCCCTTTTTACCTTCTGAAGGCGCTGGTGTCTGCAGGGAGACTGAAGGCGCAGGAGCTCCAGAGCACCAGCAGGAGGCCCCCGAGAGGCTTTCTGCTCCGCACGTCCATGTTTCCCCAGCGCCTCTCTCCAGGATCCGCAGGAGCCTGTGACTCCCAGGGCCCTCCCGCTTTTATACCCTCCGCAGGACGCTTGCAGCCTGCTCTGCCCTGATTTATCACCTGGGGCAGACGGCAGGGCAGCCCGTAATAAATCCACCGGGGGGCCCGAGCTAGGTGGGTGAAGGGTCTCCTCCCTGGCACGGAGGCGCAAGAGCAGGGCTGTGGGAAAGCAGTCTGGGAGGCCCCGTGACGCGAGCAGCAGCCCCCTGTCTTGGCCTGGCCCCGCAACCCCGAGCAGGCAGAGGCCGATAAGAAACAGTTCTGCTCAGAAGCGGCAACGCCAGGGCTGGGACTGGCTCCAGAGCCCGGACTCGGCCCGTGTCCCTGAAGCGCCTCCATCCTCTGTATTCACTTGGACAGTTTCCTGCCTGGCTTCTCCGGGCTGCAGCTCTGTGTTCCCACTGGGAACCTGGGGGACTCGTCCTGGCTCATTCCCTGACTAGCCAGGCCCCAGGCCTTAATGTGGCCCCCTCCAGGCCTCGCCAGCAGCGGCTGGAAGAGCAGCAGCACCTGGTGGGGTTCTCTGGAGGCAGCGAGGCGGGCCGGCAAGCCTCGGGCCTCCGCTGACCTCGGTGTTTGAGGGAGGGACAGGCAGCCCTTGGTTTTGGAAGCTCGCGCAGAGGAGCTTGAGCTGCTGGCCCCCGCACGCCTCCTCCTCCTTCTGCTTGGCCCTAACTTCCTTTGGGCCCTTCATCTTCTTGCCTCTTCCCTGTAGTTTAAAGCTCCCTGGGGTGTCCCCCAAACACACACCTCACCCTCAGGATGGGTGTCACTTATTCTGCCTCAGTTGCTCGCTCCCAGCTTCTCCATGCTTGTTCCTCAAGGCTCACTTCAGATATCACCGCCTCCTCCACGCAGTGGGTCCTGCTTCTGCCCAGAATTGGTTGTTTTCTCCTCTGAGCCCCACAGCGCAGGTAGAAGCCTCCGGGAGAACACAGACCTCAGCTAGCCCATGACAGCTACTGACGCATGCGCAGATGTGCATTCATGCGCACAGCTGCCTCGCGCCCAAAGTAGTGCTTAATACTTAGCACACGAGCGAACTAGTGAACTAGCCCTGGGTCTGTTACCAGGGGCCTGGGTTCTAGTTCTGATTTGACCATGAACTTGTTGTGTGCTATGGGCTTCTTCTGTCCCCCTTTGGTCTTCATTTTCCAAATCTGTACCCTAAATAGACAGCTGGGTGGAGTTTAGGCTGCCTTTCTGCTCAGATACACGCCACTCTGGGGTCCTAAGTCTGTGCCTGCCCCAGCTGGGAGCAGTAGACCCTGCAGAGGAGCTCACCCTGTGGCCGGCAGATGTGCTCGGGCCGCTGAGATGGTTACCCCCTTATCAGACGATGGGCCTCAGTGAGAATTTTCAGCCACTGTGGTTGGCGGTGGTCGAGGTATTTGAGGCAAGGAAACACTCTCTAAAGCCCCTGCGAGTGGGGCACTGGTGTTGTCTGGCGGGATGACTGTGGGTTAAGCTTGCCATAGGCCTTGGGGCTCTCAATCACAGCGGATATTCTCTGAGTGTTCATAATAGGTCAGACATGTTTCCAGATGCGAGACAAAGGGACAGAGAGAAACGCAGTTTCTGCTCTTGTGGTGTTCCTGGTCTTAGACGAGAGAGAGATTGCTGTCACAACATAAATGGGAAATAATGACCACACCAGGCGGAGAACCCCAGGAGGGCCTCCCCAAGGAAGTTACACCCGGTGGCGATCTGCAGGTTGTACGGCAGGCAACGCACAGCAAGGAGGGAAGAAGGAAAGTGCGGATGGAAACAGCATGTGCGTGGGCCATGGGGGCCTGAGGACCCAGCGAGCTGGGTAGAATGGGAAGCCTGGAGATAGCGAATGTGGCCAGAGACTAGGGGGTGTGGGTGAGAGACGACAGGGGCAGAAAATCAGAGCTAATATTTACTGAATGTGTATGATGTAACAGCCACCATTCTAAGTGGCTTCATGCATTTCATTCTCAGAACAATCAAACGAGGTAGAGGCATCATTATTACTCGATTTTATAGCTGAGGAAAGACACAGGAGGGCTCAGAAGGTAGCTCTCCCAGGGCAGCACAGATAATAAATGATGAGGGTTTAAGCTGGATGGTCCAGGACTCATTACAGGGCGATTCGAGTGTCTAAGCAGAGAGGGTCTCTAACTCCATGCCGTGGAGTTATACTGAGAGCCCTGGAACATTGCTGACAGGTCAAGAAGGGGTTGCTGATGTAAGTGGATGTGCTTGCAAAGACACTCTGGCTACAGTGTGGCCTGGGAAGGGCTTGGAGAAGGTCCAGATGACAGGCTATGGCACCAGAACTAGCTCTGGACTAGGGAAGGCGAGCCTGGTGGAAATGGAGAGGATTGGATAGAGTTGAGAGAAATTTAGGAAATAAATTCTGCGGGATTAGCTGATGGAGTGGATATGGGGAGTGGGGGGATGTTTCTAGATGCCTGGTGATACATAGGGTGCAGTGGGAGAGAACTAGGAATCCAGAAGGGGAAGGAGGCTGGGGAGATGTTGTGTGTGAGGACCAGCTGAGTGCAGGGTTCCTGGGGTGATGGTCAAGGGCAGATGCACCCATGGATGTGGGGGGGAAGAGCTGTGCATTATTTGCAGTTGGTGATCAGGGCCAAGGTGGGCATGACCTCAGTCGGACAGCAGGTCAAGAGTGAGGCTGGGACTTCAACCTTTAAAAGGCCAGCGTGGAGTGTGCGTGTGTGTGGGGGAGGCCAAACAGGAGTGGCAGAGAGACAGGAGGAAGCCACAAGGTCCCTGAAGCAAGGGAAGAGAGGAGTTAAGGAGGGCTGGTGAGCAGTGGACGGTGCTGTGATGAGGTCAGGTAAGCTGCAAGTTAGAGGGGAGTCACCAGCCATTGGTGCCGTTGGTGGGCGCTGCTCCGTGATGCAGAGGGACAGGGTTCCAGATGGCACCCTGTGGGTTGCAGAAAGTTGGCAAGTAGAGAGAGGAAGACAGGAGCAGCAGGGGAGACGGGAGACATCTGCAGTGTCATGTGGGAAGCTCCCTGGCCGGGGATCGAACTCGTGCCACAGCGGCCTGCGATAGCTTCATAGCGCTGAGACTTTAATCCCTGCATCACCAGGGAGGGAGGCAGCTGTTTTGAGAAGCTGGGCTGTAAAGAAGGGGCATGAGGACCAAGTGAGGGGGTTTCTCTTTCCACTCTTTCCTGTCTCTCCTCTCTTCTCCCCTCCCCTCGTCTGCCCCTCTGTTCTCTCCCTGCCTCTCCTCTTCCTTCTTCTTTTACTTCTCTCCCTCCCTCCCTTCGATCCCGAGATGGAATTCAGTATATCTAAAGCCATATTCAGGACTTGCTTGAGTTCACGAGGGGCGGGTCAATAGTTTGAGGTTCCTGAGAGCAGGAGGACCAGGGTGGGATGAGCTGGAGCTGGAGACAGGAGGACGGGAGGGCAGGGCGTTGGCAATGTCGCTGCTCGGCAGCTGAGGGGTTTCTGTTTGGTGACTGTCATCTTGGAAGCAGGGACCCGCTGAGAGCTGGGTGGGAGGGGTTTGGAAGCATGAGGAAAATAGAGAAGGTCTGAAATGATCATAAGTGGGGAGCAGCTGCCTGGATAGCTTAGGAATTAAGACTCTCGATGGCTGGCGGTTGAGCCTCTGCCCTGGTCTCTGTCTCTCCGGCCGCCCCATGAACTTGGCTGCTGGGGGCCTGAAAAGAGCGACGGGGGAGCTGGCCTGATGCCAGATGTGGTGACCCAAGAGGAGGACAAGGGGAGCTGAGTCTCGCAAAACTGTCAGACCAATAGACATGGATATAGATATGGTGGGTGTAGGAGACGTCAGGCCGGGGCAGGAAGGACGAGCTGGAAAGAAGCAGAGGCCCATGGATGGAGAAGAAGGCAGCGAGGGGGACAGCCAGGGCCCAGAGATGGAAAGCGAGGAGCTGGGCAGGAGCTGGGCACGGGGGTACTTTTGTTTTTTAAAGATTTATTTATTTGCGTACAAGAACTGGGGTGTAGACCAGAGGTGTGTGGTGGTGAGAGCATTAACCAAAGACAGAGTGGGGAGCAGAACAGGCAGATCGACTGAAATACACTGCTGAGGGGAGCAGCGGGCGAGGCAGGAGAGGTCTGCTGCGCCATGTTGGGAGCTCCCTGGCCGGGGATTGAACTTGTGCTGCAGTGGCTGCAGACAGCTTCATAGTCCTGAGACTCAACCCAGGCCCCATGGGGGTAGACTTTTGGGGGATGGATCCATTACAAGTGATGACAAATCCAGATCAGGGCATGAAGTGGTTGGCTCAGTGGGGCGGGGGTGAGGAGGCCACTGGAAGGGGGCACTCAAGGGCCTGAGAGGCCAGGGTGCAGACAGGTCGGCGTCTGCGTGGGTGCTGATGTCATCCTGCCATCTCGAAGGTGCTGGGTGCAGGGAGGCCGGAAGCTGGACGTCACAGTCCTTGATAAATGACAGGGCAGGACCTGCAAATCAAGTGGTGACAGCCGGGGGGAGAGATCCAAGGCAAAAGGTCAGGAAGGGGGTAGGGTCTTCTCCCCATGCCACGTCAGTCTGGGAGACCAGTATCCCTGAGACACGGGCAGAAACCAAGACCCGGGGAAAGCAGGTGAGTTGGGGTGGCAGAGCAGGCCTCGCGTCTCCCCTGCACTGTACGTGGGTCCTTGCCAGATGGGGGTCCAGCTTCCTGGGTCTCACTTGTCCCCACCTCAGGAACTCACTCTGGGGCCTTGGTCACAGTCTCAGGACGGTGGCTGCAGGCTCCTTCCCTCGGGAGACCCGGGCAAGATGGTGGCCTGTCACAGCCAGTGAGGGTGATTGACCTCGCCCTTCTCCCCCAACCCCGCAGGAGAGGGAGCAGGGAAGGGAGGCAGCAGTGAGGCGATGGGGAGCACCCGCGTGCCGCGCTTAGCCAGAAGGCGCTTCTCCTGGCGGAGCCTGTGTGGGGCAGAGGGGGCGCTCTCCTCCTGCTGTGCAGATGAGGGTGCCCAGCCTTCAGAAAGCTTAGGGGACACAGCTGGTGGCCCACCTGTGACTCCTGTCGCTCTCTGTGGCTCTGGTGTCCAGGTGCCTGGCAGAGCCAGAGGATTCAGAAGAGAAGGGTGTGAGCAGTTTGGGGGGGGGGTCTGCCAACCCCACTGAACTCTTTTGTGGGGCAGAGGCCACTTTCTAAAGCCCGTGGGCAGCTGCAGTGTAGATACCCCACAAAGTGCACCAGGACACGTGTATTATAGGTCAAAACTCAGGACCCTTCTAGGCAGGGCCGGGGTCCAGCCACTGTCCGGGACCCCTGTGGACCAGGCAGTCCAACCCTGAAACGGCTTCTGACCCAAATCCACCCCGGCCTCCTGTGGGCCCCGAGACCAGCAGTGGGGCGCAGTGTGAGACAAGCGTGAGCAGCGCCACATGGCAGAGACGCAAGATGTGAGGCTCAGCCCAGTCGTGGGCCAGAGTCACAGGGCCCTCGAGGACAGGTGAGGGGCCAGTCACAGGGTCCAGAAAGGCCAGTCTCTTTCCTTTCTCCTCATGGCCCCAGCCCCTGGGCTGGAGAAGGGGGGCCGTTCCGCTCCTTCCTGGGCCCGCTCAGCTGCCTTCTCAGTGCCCGTGGCTGAGAAGACGTTCGCAGTCGGAGCAGCGAGGAGAGGATCCAGAAACTGGCTGAAGGTCGTGCTCAAGGGTCCTGGAGGAGCTCAGCCCCGGGGTCACAAGTCCTTGGAGGACCCCCAAGGAGAGCAGAACTGGACCCATCGTGCAGCGCCACAGCACATCGTGCAGCGCAAAACGGAGGCCGGTGACATAGCGGGCGAAGGAGCTGGGCTTGGTGCTGCCTGAGAACAGGCGTCCGCAGCCGGCGCTCCAGCAGGAGGGACCCCGCCAGGCAGTAAGCTCCGAACTCTGGGGTGACATGTTAGGGATCTGGGGGTCCTGACTCCCTGCAGGTGGCCTGACCTATTGCTCTACCATTTACATTGATAGTTCAAGTGAGAAGTGGCACCCCACGAGTGTCCCCGCCCTGACCCACTGCCCAGTGCCCAGCTGTGGGAAGGGGCGGGAGTGGGGCCCTTATCAGGTCATCTCGAGGCCCGTCTGCCCAGGGGCTTGGTTTTCTTACAGAGCTTCCCAGGCTCTGGGCCCAGACTGCGTCACCTCGAGGTCAAGGTCATGGTCGAGGTCGGGTGGTGGCTGCGCGTTCCCAGTGGGGGGCCCCATGGGAGCCGGTCAGGGGCCGCACAAATCCAGGCAGAGCTCAGCCCCTTTCCTCCCTCTTCTTCAGAGCCGTGGCTGAGTGTGCACAGAGGGCCAGGGGCTTGGGGGGAGGGGCTTGGGGGGAGGGGAGGGGACTGGGAGCTCTGGGAATTTCCTGGTGGGGGGGGGATAAACTCAGGATTTCTCCGACAATGGCCCCAAATCCCACAGTGCTCCATGATAATGACACCAAGGAGACTGACTCGGGTGCCATGGGAAGGCTTGGGGTGCTAGGCACAGGTCAGCCCTGGGGGGGCACGGAGGGCCTGATCTGTGCTGCTTGAGCTGCTTGTGGGTTATAGGGCGTCGCTAGTTTAGTGGAAAGCTCTGGCCTCGGCCGCTGCGCTGGGGAAGGTGGTAGCGGAGGAACACGGAGAGGCCGAGGCTTCGTGTCCGGGAGCCCAACACGGGCCAGCCCTGCTTCTGTGTATCCAAAGCCAGCAGGGAGGCAGGGCTTTATTTCTGTCCTCCCCACATCATACTTTGCTCCCGTTCCTCGAAGGCCCCAGCTGGCTCGGCGGAGAATGTTTCAGAGAGGGGCACTGAAATTCAGCCTCAATGAGCAGCTGGGGCCTTGGGGAGGAAGCCCGGGATGGGGTTTAATAACCAGCCGGCTGCCTTTCGTGGGTGGGTCCTGGGAGGGCGCTGGGGCTGCACCAGAAGTTGGGCGGCGTGGGGCAGGGGTGGGGAGGGCCCAGCATCCTTGGCTGTTGGTTCAGGAACCTTGGAGGAACAGAAATTCAACCCCAGGGTTGGGGTGATCCCAATCCGAGGCCCACTCAAGCGGTGACCTGGGAAAATTGAAGGCTGCTCACACCATCGGGGGCTGGGGGCTGCAGGGGCCTGGTCTGTGGGGAGGCTGGAGAGGAGGTGGGGGGATGTTGGGATAGTCTGGTGAAAGCGGTCTGCCTGTGCCAGGTGGCGGGGCAGAGTCCTTTATGCTACAAGCTGTCACCTGTGCCTTTAATCTAACGCCCAGGACAGGGTGGGGGTTACAGATACTCAGCCTCAAGGATGGGTTTTCCTGGAACAAACCAAGACTTGGGGGGCGCAGAGAGCAGAGTGGGGCAGAGGTCCCTCGGCCTCACTTGTGTCTCTCTCACACACGCACACACACACCAGTCTCTTCTGAGTATATATTGCTGTTCACGGACACTGCAGTTTGGGGGCCACCTCTCTGCCTCCAGAAAACAGGGCTCAACCTGTGTCCCCCCAGCTGCCCTCGAGTCAGGATGTCCCTGTGCGGGAGACACCAGCGCCACGGAGCGTCATTTGTCCATCCAGACCCAGACAGGACGTGCAACTGCTCTCACCGGACCACAGGTGACGAGACCCTGAGGACAAGGGGACCTGGCCCCACGGGGCTCCGCTCTGTAGCGAGTGGCAGCTCCGCCAGGGAGTGTCTGGGGCCCTCGAGGCGGGGAGCAGAGTTGTCTTCCAGCGACACGGAAACAGCAGGAACAAAACAAAAGCCACTTTCAACACGTGGAATATTTTTCAAATCTAAGAAGAGTGTCACTGGCAGGGGCCACTCAATAAGTCACTTTTCCCCAAATGGCACCGGAGGTCAACTTCAGTGTCAAAAAAGCTTATACTCCAAGGTCCCTTTCTCAGGGCAGCAGAGACAGTGAGCAGCTCATTGGGGTGGGGGGGGTGGGCGGTGGGGCGCAAAGGGTTAACGTGCCCTCACTGGGCAGAGAGCTTCTAGGGAAGGTGACTGTACCCCAGGAACATGCTTCCGAGAAGGGGATCCCTCCCCCTGCCCTCCCTCCAGTCATCCCTTTCTTCCCTAATATTTTTTATCAGAAAAATAAATGGTCTCATTTTTAAAAAGCACGAAGGGCTTCTAATGAGAGCCAGCGCAGGGCAGTCCTGCCCCAGCCTCCGGCCTGTTTCCGCAGAGGCTCGACCCTCGCTGCCCTCGGTCATCGCAGGCCTAAGGCCATGCTCACAGCACCGTTCTTGAGCTTTCAGTTTTATATATTGTTTACTGATCTTGTTATGGCACACGAGGATTTCTTTCTCTTATTCTCTGTCCCTCCAATTGTGGCAAAGCCAAAGGTCAGAATTTACATTATTATCATGAAATTGTTGTTCGTTGTGCATTACATTACATTACATTACATTACATTACCTGTCTTGTATGATTATTTTTATTAAGTTCATCATTGCCCCACACCCCACTTTTACCATTTCTTGTGTGTCTATGACCCTATCTGTTCTGCCCAGGTGCTCCAAAACCCCTCTCGCCCTGGGTTCTGCCCAGGTAAGGTGCCAGTGGGGTTTTCTCTGGGGAGCTCTCTGCTCCCATGTCTGCTGCGGTTGTCCGGGTGCCCCTCTGCTGCCTCCTCTGCAGTTCTCTCGGCAGCAAGGCTCCGGGAATTCCTCCTCGGTTGACCTTTGTTTGAGCACAGTGCTGATTTGCAGAGCTTGCTGGGAAAGGCAGGACGAGCAGTGAACTTTGCTCTGCCTAGAGTATCTAAAAATGTTTCACTCGACCTTACTTTTAATAGTGGATTGTAAATAGAGTTTCAGGTCGCAGCCTGTTTCCCTTTGAACTTGGAAGTTGATTTATAGCTTCTTCTGATTTTCAGGAAATGTCCCTCGGAGCCCTGATTCTCCTGTGGTTTTCTCTCGAGGGATTTTCTCCACCTTTTCCTTTTCCCCGATCTGGGTCTTTTTCCACTTGTGAGTGGGGCTCTCTGTGGATGGGTCCACCTGGAAATCTGTGTCCTTCTCCCTACATTCTTTTTTTTTTCAAAAAGATTTATTTATGCATACAAGCTGGGGTGCAGGTACAGGCCAGAGGCGTGGGGCGGTAAGACGGTTCACCAGAGGCAGAGTGGGGAGCAGTACAGGCACATCGGCGGAAACACACTGCTGAGGGGAGCAGCAGGCGAGGCAGGAGATGTCTACTGCGCCTTGTGGGAATCTCCCCGGCTGTCGAACTCGCGTGGCCGCTGCCTACAGCTCCACAGTGCAGTGCTTAACCGTTGCGCCACCAGGGAGGCCCTTCCTACATTAATTCTTTGGTCATTTCTTCTCTTCTGTTCTTTCTTTTCTTTATTCTGGAGCCCCTATTAGTGAGTGTTGCAACTTCCAGTTTTATCTAAGTTTCTTGTATTTTATCTCCTGATTCCTTTTTGTTCTACCTTTAGGAGATTTCCTTAATTTTGTTCCAACTCTTCATTCTTTCCAAATAATTTCTCGTATATTTGTAAACTTCAAAAGCCCTTTCTGATGTTTATTACATCCACTACTTGTTTTGTGGGTGTAAAATTTTCTTTTATGACCTATGAGAATATAGGTATATATTTTATTTGAGGTCTAAATGACAACCAGTATTATATTAGCTTTAGTACAACATATAATTTAATATTTATAGCTATTACAAAATGATCAGCACAATAAGTCTAGTTAATATCTATCATCATACATAACTATGCATTTTTTTCTTATTAAGAAATTTGAGATTAATAACAAGATGATTTAAAAAGAAATGATGTTCCTGGGGGCCTCCCTGGTGGTGTAGGGGTTAAGTCTCAGCATTATTACCACTATGGACAGAGTTCAATCCCCGGCCAGGGAACTGACCCACATGGTGCAGCAGACCTCTCCTGTCTGGCCCACTGCTCCCTTCAGCAGTGTATTTCAGTCGATCTGCCTGTTCTGCTCCCCACTCTGTCTCTGGTGAGTACTCTCACCCCTCACACCTCTGGCTTATACCCCAGTTCTTCTATGTATGCATGCATAAATAAATAAATCTTTAAAAAAAAATGATGTTCCTGTTTCTCTGTGTTTGCTTGCTTGGATGGTTCCTTCCAAACTGCAGGTTTTCTCCAAATCCTTGGCTCTCCACCCATGGTTAAGAGCGAGACAAATGGAGGGATCTAGAAACTTGGTGTGCATGGACAGGGCTCAGGACTGTGCAGCCCATTCTGGAGGGGGTTCTGAGCAGACTTTTCCTGGGGCACCACCATAGGCTAAATATTTGGGTCCCTCCCAACTATACATTGAAATTCTCACTGCTAACATGCTGGAGTTAGGAGGTTAGCTTTTGGGAGCTACTGAGGCCGTGAGGCTGGCGCCCTCCTGAATGGGATTATTGCCCTTATAAAGACACTCCAGAGAACCCCCTTCTTCCCTCCCTGTGAGACAGCAGAAAGACAGCTGGAAGCAGGCTCTCTCAAAGCACAGAATCTGGGGCGATGGACTTGGATTTCAGTCTCCAGAACTGTAAGAGGTGGCTCTCTATTATCTATAAGCCACCAGTCTGGGGGGTTTTCTTACAGTTGCCCAAACAGGCTCAGAAAATCGCCTGCCAGGGTCAGCATCCGAAAGCGCTCCTCTGACTGGGCCTTCCACCCGCTGAATTCTAACAAAGGCTGGGACCACAAGGGGGGCACGAAGACTTCTTTCGAAGTCTTTCTTTTCAGCTCCTCTCATCGCCCCCAGCCTCACTGTGCCTGTGCCCCCACAACTGGAAGTCTCCACTGCGTCTTCTAGGGAGGGAGCCTCTGGCTTCTTCCCAGCCAGGTGGCGGGGTGGCCAGGCTGTGCTGGCTGGGGCGAGGGACGTGGAAAGCCTCAAGCTTCTCCATGTACAGACGCCCAGCCAACCCCTCCTAAGTCTGGGGTTCGCCCCAGACACCTCCAGGTGTCTGTTTATCTGTGGGTCATAGTGTCACCCCAAAGTCCCTTTACTGGCTTCAAGATTGTAGCTTCCCTCGGTTGGCCGAGCCCTCCTTCTAACTCCCATGTTCAAAGCCTGGTTGTTGTTTCTCATCTCTCTTCTCTGGTTTCCTCTCTCTTTTCTCAGTCCATGAGAGTTTACACCTTTCCTGTTCCGTTGCTGTTTTTAAGGGTTCTTGCAAGCAGACATAAATGTGCCGAGAGTAGTGCTTTAAACATTCTGTGAAGGAAACATGTTGAAGGGACACTTTCCTTTACCCCCACCAGGGATGCCCAGGCCCTCCTATTTTCTCACCCCCTGAGCACTGTCCAGAGACCCCAGGAAGGAGGGGTTTCAGTGTCCCTAGGCAGCCCAACAGCCAGGTCTTTGGGCACTAGCGCCCGGGAAGTCTGGGGAAGAGAATCGGAGTCCTACATGCAAGTAACGGTATAGTCCCCGCAGCCTCCACCTGCCCTGCACCTCCCTGTAATCCAGGAGCAGGTTTGGAGTCAGGCGGGGACCCTCAGGAAACCACAGATCCCTTTAGTCCCATGAAGAGCCCCCCTCCCTCAGACAGGGGCCAGGAGACTCCCAGGCCCCCATCCTGGAGTGGGAGGCAGGGACAGGCAGGCCTGGCTCCCCTCTTACCAGCTGCGGAAGCAGGGCCTCTGGGTCAGCTAGAACAGAAATTCTGGGGGACAGTGGGCTGCAGTGGGAGTTGGTAGGCCTACTGGTGCTCGGAGGGGCCCACAGGGCACACAGGGTCACACACACACGTGTACGAAAGTGCACAGTTTCTCATATTCACCCCTCATATGCACACAAAAGACAAGCCTGTGTCTTATCCCAGAAAATACATTTCGCTTTCCTGCCCCTGAAGCAGCACACACACACACACCCTCCTATCTGCTTAAATTAAGACTGTGAGGAAGGATAGAGGGGGTCACAGGGAATTAGGGAATTTTGTAAAATAAGCTGGCACATATCAGGTTTCAGAGTCCCGCCAGCCTCTTCTTATCCAGTTTCCTCCAGGGCAAGACTGGTCCAGGAAGCAGAAAGATAGTTCACTTAACAGTATGATGCTGGGCCTCCCTGGTGGCGCAGTGGTTAAGTGCTGCCCTGTGGAGCTGTCGGCAGCGCGCGATGCGTGTTCGATGCCCGGCCGGGGAGAATCCCACATGGTGCGGCAGACCTCTCCTGCCTCGCCCGCTGCTCCCCTCAGCAGTGTATTTCTGATCTGCCTGTTCTGCTCCCCACTCTGTCTCTGGTGAAACCTCTCACCGCCCACACCTCTGGCCTGTACCCCAGCTTGTATGTATGACTAAATAAATCTTAAAAAAAAAACAAACAGTATGACGCTGAAGTTACGCTTCCCGTCCCAGAGGTACAGAGACACACCCCAGGGAGTCTGGAGGACGTGTGTCCTTCCAATCACCCATGGCATCACCCCACCACAAATGCTGTGTCCTGACCTTCAGGCCATGTGGATGATTTGAGAGCCTGGCAGATTTCAAGGGTAGAGATGTGGGTGGGGCGGGATGCAGTGTTCCCAAGGAAGCTTATCTTGTTGTCATAGCAACTAGGTTCTGCCTCCATCTTGTGCAGTCCTGGTTTTTTAATGGGTGGAACACTATGGGGTTTCACAGGATGGTGGGGTCCCCCACCCTTTCCAGGGAAAGACTTGTCCATCCTAGTTCCGGCAGGGAGGGGCAGCCCTAGGCCGTGAAATAGGGCTGGGTTTGCTTGTGGACAGAGGGTGGATCTTCTATAGTTTCCCACCTGAGAACCTCTACCCCTTCGTATACAACCCCAACTCCCCGGCCCCTGGGTCTCCATGAATGTCCCCACCAGGCAGCTTCCCCTTTCCCGATGTCCACCATGGCCGCCTCAGGTGGAGACCCTGCCCGGGTAGAGAGGGTAGTGGTGGGGGCCAGGTTCTGGAGTGAGGAGACTGATGAGACTTGCCACTCATTGGCTGTCATGAGCTATTGATCTTTGGGGACCTCAGGATTCTCCCAGGTGAAGTTAGACATAACCCTGGGCGGTTACAGCGAGGATGCAGGGAAGTGACGCGTGGCAAACACTGGGCCCAGCCAGGGCCTCCCAGAGGGGGAGCCCACGCAGCACCCCTTGCAGGAGGACTAGGGCTTGGGGCTGAGCTCCCCAGCAGAGGTGACTCTGTAGGGCCCGGGAGCTGCAGAGTGGCCAGAGCAATGGTTGGCCTCACCACCCACCTCCTGGTGCCTGCCAACTCCCCTGGGAAGGGGACAGTCCTGACACCCGTGTGCCTGGCCCAGCCCCGATGGCTGCTCTGTGGCGTGGACTGCTCAGGCCCCGGCTCCACTCCCATTGGGCTTATTTTCAGTTATCTTTAAATATTTGCAGTGATATATTGCTTATTTGTCTGTCTATGTTCAAAAGTCCTGCGCGCCCCGAATTGGGGAGAAAACTACCTGGTCCTTTACCACAGCTAGTTCAAGAAGCACAGACTTGATAAGCTGTCACCTGAGACCTCTTAAAGATCCAGCTGAGGAAGGGGAACCAGCTGTTAGCAGCGCTCGCAAACCTCTCACCACCCCACACCGTTGGCCTACACCCCAGTTCTTTTGTGCATAAATAAATAAATCTTAAAAAAAAAAATCAGCCACAGGGCCTCCCCGGTGGCGCAGCGGTTAAGCGCTGCGCTTGTGGAGCTGTTGGCAGCGGCGACACAAGTTCGGGGAGAATCCCACATGGCACGACTGACCTCTTCTGCCTTGCCCGCTGCTCCCCTCAGCAGTGTATTTATGATCTGCCTGTTCTGCTCCCCGCTCTGTCTCTGGTGAACCCTCTCGCCGCCCCACGCCTCTGGCCTGTACCCCAACTTGTATGTATAAATAAAAAATAAATCTTTAAAAAAAAAAATCAGCCACAAACCACTCGTGGGTGATTCGGCTCATTTCCTTTATTGCTTCTGGACAGAAAGCCACGCCCCCACTGCCCTGGCCCTCAGCCCCGCAGGCTGGGTGCCCTCTTCAGTGCTTTGGAGTTCAAGGCTGGCACCCCCGCCTCTCTGTCCCCTTCGTGGCTCCGGCAGCCGCCGCCTGACGCTTGCCGTAGCGTAGGCCGAAGGAGTTCCAGTTGTAGGTGGACAGGTCCTTCTCCCGCTGCACCAACACCGCGCCCCGGGAGGCGGGGATATGGCGGCTGCCCGGGGGGCAGGAGCTGGGTTGCTGGGGCATGGCAGGACTCTGGGGAGGAGGGCACAGCGAAGCTCCCCGGGGGCTCGGCCCAGAGTGAACCGGCTTCCTCTCCTCGCAGCTCAGGCTGTGCTCCCAGGGGCCGTGGAGGGCCTGGCGTTGGAGCCGCAGGCCTAGGACAGAGCCACAGAGAAGCTGCCTGAGAGCGGCCGCCATTAGCCGGCTTTGGAACCCTTCCTCACCCCGCACCCTCACCGTCCCTTTGGCTCCCCGGGAAGCTCACAGCGCACGCCAGGCGGCAGGTGCCTGCATCTTGGCTGAGAGGCTTGGATCCCTAGCTCCTCCCTGCTACCACATAACTTTGGTTTCGAAGGTGTTCCAGAATTCTCTTAAATGTCTTTTAGATTAATTCTTTTCAGAAAGAAAGATGCAGCTTGGAAATAAAACTGAAGTATTTGCTGACCACTGAGCTTGGTGCCTGGCTCTCTGTTGGGCTCTGCCTGGGGGGCCCCCACTGAACCGAGATCTCCTGGGGTGACAGCTGGAACATCCCTGATTCAGAGTGATTGTAACAGTGTTTTGCGCATAATGGGTTAAATATATAAAAGCTTAGAGCTTGTAGTTACAGAAATCAAGGAAGTGAGACTAAAACCATTTTGCCCCCTGAGTCCCAATAATTGCGACCCCCCAAATAAGTTATATAGGACTCTGTGAAGAATGGGGAATCAGCTGGGTCACTTTAAGCCTCTCCCCTTTCCCATTTGGGTGAAATTTCTCCCCTTCACATGGAGGCTAAGAGGCTAATTTGGAAGCTCTTCACATGCGAGGCTCAGTCACTGTTATTCTTGGCAGTAAAGAGGTGCGACTAACTCGGAGTAGACGCTGCCTCCCCACACCATTGTGGCAGGAGATTAGTGGAAATGAGGCCTGGTGGGTGAGTGGGTGTGTGTGGGGTGGCAGCTGGTGAGGAACCCTGCTCATCGATCTCCTGGCACCGGTTGGCGAGAAGTGAGGGCTTGGCTGGGAGTTACGACAGTTTTCCTCGCACCCCGCTCCTTGCTTAGGGCCTGGCTGAGATGAGAAGGGGCTTCCGCCTCCTCCCGGTTCCAGCCACCGTCCCAGCTGTAGGGTCACTGCAGGCATCTCACCTAGAGCCTTTGACCAAAAACAGCTCAATGTCTGGGGAGCAGTGGTGTGGTTATTCTTAGAGTGGGGGTGCCCTCGCCCAGAAAGAACACTTGATCCCAGGCGAGAAGACGCTCTTGGCAAAGGGCACCTGGGGCGGGGTTCTCGTCGGGCATCTGGGGTATCTCACGTACACAATGATGATGTCTGCGTGCAGAGCGTGCTCCAGGCTCCGCAGAGAGCATTTGAGGTCCCGGGACGCTAACCCACGGTTCTAGTGTGCCCAGAAAGCTGACCTCCAAGGGTAGACCCCCATCGCTGCCTTGGGGGCTGGCACTGTTCCAGCTGGGGTCACTCAGACACACCCCAGGGCCTTTTGCTGCTCTGGGGGTTGCGCGGCATTTGCTCGAGTGACCTTGGGGAGGTTTCGTTCCTCTTCGTCCCTCCAGTTTATCAGTTCCACAAATGAACTTGTAAGGTTGACAGGTTTTAGGACCTGTCCTTTTGTTTAGATTTTTTTCTTGAATTCTCCACAGAGAGTCTGAATTATTGATAAAAGAAACATGCCTAGTAAGTTCCTTCCCAACAGGCCAGCACAGAGAGGCGGTGGTGGGTAGGCAGAGAACAAGCCCTGAGGACCTTTGGGGTAACAAGCAGGTAACAAACGCTGGAACCTAGGTGAGCCCCGGGCCATGCTATCAGTACCCCACTCTTTACTTGCAAGGTTAATGGCGTCCCCCCCTCGATGAGCTGCATGAATCCTGCCTTAGGTTTTCCATTAAATGCAGTGTGAAATGAGTAATTAAGAGGAAAGGTAGAATAAATCTCATTTTGCAGCAACTCGCTCCCTCCGTCCCTCCCTTCTCCCTGACCCTGCACACCTGTGCATCTGGGATTCTCCCGGGGCGCCACCGTTTCTGATGTCTCCCTGAAGGAGGTGGCACAGAGGAAAAGCACCAGCTGCCAGTAGACTGGTGAGTTCATCCTGGTAAGCAGACAGGTCCTGGCGGTGTCCTGCGGCCAGACAGAGGAGGACTAGGTCAGGCGCAGGGGCTGGGCTGTGGCTGGTGTGGGTGGGCCCTGCAGGGAAGAGACAGCCCCTGGCCCAGCCCCTGGCCCCAGGGCTGGGGGCTCCCGAGCAGACACATGGAGGTGAGGCTGAGCCCACTTGCACAGTACAGCCAAGTGGGCTCCCCGGGGTGGGGTCGTCAGGCTTCCTGGGGTGCGGTCAGGTTACAAGGAAGGATGGGGAGCTAGTAGGAAGGTAAAGGGGGACAAGGTACACGCAGGGAGGAGGCTGCTGACGTCCACAGGCGCATAAATCCAGGACATCCTACGCTCTCAGCTTCCCATTCGAATGTGCCTTCTCCGACCTGGCCCTGTTCCCTTCTGCTGCAATAGAAGCTTAATTCTTTTCCCTTTTCAAGAAAAAAGGAAGAGGCGTCACCACAGCCTGATGGCCATCATTAAATCGTCTTATTGCTATAATTCAGGGAAGAGAAAAACTGTTCTATGATTTATCAGGTCAGTTGTGCCCATACCCTATTCCCCGTGGGCCCCGAGAGGACAGGAATTGAATTGATCTGGTGATTTTGGCTGTTGAGACGGGAGCTGCGGGCCTGACCCACACCTCACCCCCTTCGCCTGCTCACTCCCCACCCCATACCTTGTCGGGCTCCCAAGTCTAATTTCTTTCTGGCAAAGGCTCTTGAAACTGTCTGACAAATATGATCAAAGACAACTGATGGGGAGGAGGGCGGCCCTGCAGGCCCCGCAACATGGGGTTCAGCGCTGCACGCAAAGTGACGCCCCTTTTTGTGGGCCGGGGGCGAGAGGCGGAGTGGGCTGTCATTAGTAGTGTCTGTCAGCTCCTATGGTTGCTCAGCACCCCCTTCTTGTCCCCTCTCCTCAAACCCATCCCACCCTGCCCTCCAGGACTCAGACATGGGAGGGGCTTGGCACCCTGAAATGGGGTCGGGAGCACTGAAAGCTGACCCCTCTGTCCCTGTGAGGTGTGAGAGAGTCGCCCCATCTCTGGGCTTCATTGGTCTGTCTGCAAAATAAGGCCCCGGACAGCGGTGCCCTGTCCTTGATTCAGTGATGCTCTGACGCCCAGGCCTGAGCTTTCCGCACCTGCTCTAGGGCCTGAGGGTAGAGGCAGGATCAGCCCCTCTGAGGGACCAATGTAAAGCCAGGTCTTTGGGGGCTTCAGACCAAGGAGGCACAGGTTCCGAGGCGCTTCAGAAATCCTTTTTTTTTTTTTAAGTATTTTTTTTTATTCTTGAAATCACCAATTTCTTTCTATCCTTTCATTCATTCTTTTTGGACACATATAGATAAGCAATTTGAAATACAGGGAACTCGTGATTCATCATGTCATTTGAATTTATGCTATGTGATTTAAAATCTAGCTTGAAATTCTCTCTAAGTGCATTAGAACAAGCCTATGGTTCAGATGTTTTGTGCAATTTAAACAAAGGGCACACGTCAGCAGCAGTCACTGCATTCCAGACCCTGCAGAAATTGAGGGGGGCTGCCAGAAGCCTGTTGACAATTTAATTATTTCCGAAGTGTGTGTGAACTCATTCCGAAGTAAGTCAGGATGCTCTGGACTATTTAAACATGTTCTGTTTAACAAAATCCAATTTAAACTAAAAATGAGCAGTGCTGGAGCAGAGCCACTGATGGAGGGGCAGACATCACCCCTTGAGGCCTTAGTGTGGGGCTAGAAGCACAGGTGGACAGAGACATCGGGCACCAACACCTCACGCCCCCCTCTCAATTCTAGCACATGAAACTGAGCCACAAGCTGATCATTTCAAAATAACCGTGAGGGCCTCCCTGGTAGCACAAGGGGTTAAGTCTCAGCCTATGAAGCTATCTGCAGTCACTGCAGTACCAGTTCGATCCCCGCCCAGGGAGCTGATCTCTCCTGTCTCCTTGCAGCGGGGGATGGGCTGAGGGGGGAGGGGCTGCAGGCCCACCAGGCTTCCAGAAGGTGGACCATCAGGAGAGGAGACGGGGAGGGGGCCACGAAGGGCCTTCATCTTGTATGGGTTTGAGCCAGAGGGCGTGGGGGAGACTGCCATTCAGATGGGACATTCTGGGTGCTCTGCAGAAGCAGGACTGCGAGTTGGGGGAGGCACTGGGCAGGCTGCGCCTGAGAAGGTCCTGCTTCTTCCGGGCTCCCCGCCGGGGCACCGCTCCTCTCCACCACAGGGTGCCAGGGTTCCCCCTATTGCCTGTCCCCAACACACACACACACACCCTCCCCTAATATAAGGTCACTGCTCAGCAGAGGGTGGGGTGGGGGGTGCGTTATCTTCCAGGGGCCCTTGAACAGTAGACCTACTGCGGGTAACTTTTATGGTTCCCTCCACCGGGGTTCCTGCCCAGCGAGGTATTCCAGGCCCGGGGAGACAGCTTTGAAGCGGGGCTCTCTCCTGAGTGACTCCTGTCATTCCTCCAGGGGCCTAGCAGTGTGCACGGGCTCTTAGCTTAGGTTCCTGCTTGTCAGACCTCAAGTGCGGGAACCACAAGCCTCAAGGGGCTCCCAGTTCCCTCCAAAAGCTGCCCCAGCCTCTGATGCCAGCCAGAATTCACTTATTCTTGCCACAAAGGGGAGGGTCCTGTGTCCACAAACACAGTGCCGGTCGGCGTACTCTCCCTGACGACCCCGAATGATCCGACAACCTGGTCATCGGACAAAATCAGTGTCCCCGGCCCCCCAGCCCCAGCCTGCCTGGGACACATCTCTGTCTCTGCTCTGAGTCCTGCTTCCATCCAGTCTGCGTCCTGCAGACCCATCCACACCTGAGGTGCCCCCTGCACCTACCTGGGTTCCGTCCAGGAGCTCCGGGGGGTCTCTGAGGTGAGGAGACTACTCGTGCGGACACCACAGGGAAGGGAGCCGGGCGCCGGTGCTTGCTCTCCCCCAGCTCCCTGGCCAGCTCCTTTTATAAAGCCGGGGTGATGGCTTGAGACAGGCCCCCCCCGCCCCTCCCCCTTTCCTCAGAGAACACGGCGTGTGCCGCCTCCCGGTGCTCATGATGAAGTCCGCCTCTTCTCCCCCGCCCCCCACAAGCCCTTCGGGGCTGGCTCTCGAGTCCTACCGGTTCTTTCCATCCTCTTTACTGTCTTCCTGCAGACCCACTCACTCCGAGACCCATTCTGCCCCAAACAATGTGAAAAAGGACTATTTGACATGGGCGTGTCATAAACACGCCAAGCCCAAAGTGAGCGTGCTAGCGGGAGGAGTGGGCAGGGCGGGCACGTGTGGAGGCCGGGGGCCTTGCCCTGCGTGCTCCCAGCTCTGCCCAGGTCGGCTTGGGTCTCAGACCAGAGGGTGGCTCCCTGGCTGTTCCGCAGCTCTGGGAAATTCTCTCCCTTCTCTCCCCCAAGCTACAGATCCAGTGCAGGTGATGGGGCGAATACGCCTCGGTCAGCGGGCGAGGCGGACACGGAGGCGGCGGGCTGGGAAAGCCCAGTGGAGCAGCTCTGGCAGGTGGCTGTCCCTGGGGAGTGCCAAGCGAGCCCAGAGCAGAGACTTCTGGGTGGCAGAGGACCCAAAGGTGCTGCTCCAGGGCCCCACCTCCAAACCTCGAGGCACCCATCGTCACATCATTGTGAACCGCTCCTCAAGGCCGGGAGAGGTCTCCTTCTCTTGGGCGCGGCAGCCCCCCAGCTCCGCACGTGCATAGAAGGGCCTCCACGGCTCCTACCAACTGCAGGCTTCGCAGGGACGCTGGTCTTCCTGGTCTGCAAGAACTCTTTACCCTCAGACAGGGGCTGGCTCCCCAGGGTGCACTAACCCCTCTATCAGCCCCGGGCTCCCCGAAAGTAGGAACGACATCTTTCCCAGCTCAGGCTTCTACCTGGTGGCCGTGCCGGGCAGACTTCGCCGGATGGCTGGGGCGCACTCCCCCAGTCTGCAGATTCCCCGCCCATCACTGCCCAATGCTGTGGCCTGCAGGCGTGTATGAAGCCCCAGGACGAAGGTGGCAGCCTGTGGCAGCAGGCCCCGCCTCGAGACACTGACGCACTCACAGCTCAGGCTTTAATCTCGCTTTTCCTCCCATAAATATAGGGCAGGAGGCGATGCCCCCGTCTGACCTCCGGGACCGTGGTCTCGGCCCCCAGCGTTCCTGGCAGCCTCTTGAGTTGACTTGAGGCATTGAGGTCCATCCCTCAGCTCTGTCCTTCCTGGATTTAGTGAGGCCAGGATGATGGGGAGATGAGTCAGTGCAGGGTGGGGCTGGAGGGAGTAGCCCCCATTTCCCTTCCAACCCCCTCAAACGACGATCCAGGTTCAAGGAGCTCATCTCTGCTGTTCAGACCATTGAGCTGCTGCCTTGGAGCCTCCGGAACAGCTGCGAGAGCCAAGAATCATTATTCCAGACAAAGAGCAGGGAGCGGAATCAATATCTAGGTTATTACAGAGCTGGCCTTGAGAGCTGGAGCTGAGCCATAGATGTGGAGAGGGGACTCCAGGTGTGCCCAGCTGGCAGGCAGGCCGGTGCCGGCCCCCAGCTTCTCCTGGTGCTCGTATTCTATTGGGTGCTTCAGGGGAGGGACAGGAAAGGGGCCACTGCCCCGTGCCTGCCCCAAGCAGGGGACAGATCTGCCATGTGCTCTGTCTTGCTGTCTCTGGCTGTCACAATCCTCTCCATGCCAGACAGCCGCCCAGAAATCTGTCACTCTCTTGCTGCGTCCCCGAGAATCTCTGAGCCTCCACTTCTGTGGCTCCAACAAGGAGCTGTTCAGAGCTGCCTCCTCTATACCACACAGCTGCTCTCACCTCCTCTGCTCTTGTCAAATGGAAAAGGTGTGGGGTGGGTGGCAGGAGATGCTGAGGTTGGCTAGCCCGAGGATTTGGGGTGCCACTGCCCTTGGGGCAGCAGCTCTGCCAGCTCATGTGCTCCCCTTACCAAGTCACACGCACAGCCACTTACCGCACTCAGGAAGGGGATGTCGAAGGCATTGCCCAGGAAGCCAAAGGCCACAGGGAAAAAGCCCCTAGGAGCAGAGGAGTGGAGGGAGAGTCAGTGACGGCTCCAGAGGGGAGGTAGGGGACTGAGACTGGGTCCCTCCCAAAGGCTCAAGCTTTGCCTCCTAAGAGAGCAGGCCACTGGGCACTGAGTTCCAGCGAGTTTCTGCACCCTTGTTTTTGAGAGGCAGCCAAGTGCACTGGTCAAGAATGAGGGCCCAGGGCAGACTCCTTGGTTCAGTTCCGATTCTGCCACGTAGCGGCTCCGTACCAGAAAGGATGTGCCCCCCAGGCCCTCGCACGAGGAGATGCCTGGGAAGTGTTTCCTTTTATCATCGCTACTGCCCTTGTCATCACTCTGGCCTGCAGCCTTCTTCCGGCTGTGTCCGCCGGCCCCAGACTTCCCGGGCTCCCGGTACGTGCTGTTGGGGGTGTGCTCATGTTTACTCCCCCTCAGGCCTTCGCTCCCCCATGCACAGAACGACCCCTTGCCCACGGCACCCTGTCATATCCAACATACCCTGGCGGGCCTGGCTGGGCACGGATGTGTGAGCCAACCTGGCGCGGCAGCGCGGAGCGAGGGCTTCAGGAGTGAATTCTGGCAGCGCCTCGGCCTCCGGCCCCGAGGGCCCTGCACCTCTTGGTCCCTACAGCTGTGGCTGCTGTCATTACTTTTATTGGCTCCAGGGCGCTACCAAGTGGTGTCTATCAGGGTTTAGTTTGGCCTGGACTCTGGGCGTGCGGCGGCCGCCCACACGCAGCCCTCAGCACATGACAGCTTGTCAGCCTTTGTCTTCCTGACTGACGCGCAGGGTGCTCGGGAGCTTCTCCTTGTTTGGTGCTGGTTCCCCACACCTACTCTGCACCTGGCACACAGTAAGTGCTTTAATCTGCTTGGCCTTTGATCAGTGACTGGATGAGAACATATTTGATGTTGACAAGATGGAAGGCAGAACATGTGTGAGAAAATTCAGCTTCCTGAAGCCGCTCTCAGCGGCGTCTGTGTGGCCTGGAGCATTTGGCCTGTTAATGCATTTTCAGGGCTGCACTGTGGAAACAGAGGGTCCTGTGAGAACCCAAGGGGTTCTGACCCCACTCCTTCCCGTGATGCCAGTCCTGCCCAGCCCACCCCACCTTGCTCTCCCCACTGGACCCCGGAGGCCAGAGGCTAAGTGTCTCCCCACCCTGCCTCCCGATAGCCTTTCTTTTCCTTAAGCTCCCTCAATCTTCCCTGAACCGCACCCCATCCCCCGAGGCCTGTCTCAGGTCCTGTTCTCTAGGGCACCTCCCTGGCCCGACAGTGGCCCTGACATGTCTTTGCCAAGGTCCATTTCACACCTCACCAGGCCCAGGGCTGCATGCGCCGGGCGGAGAGGGGTGGGGCCAGTGGCCAGAGACAGGCGAGCGCGTTCAGATCCTCTGCACGCTACCTTGTGAGGACGCAGGCGGAGCAGTGTGGGTCCGCTAGACCTAAGCGGCCTGTTCGGCCCCCGTTCTCGTTACCTGCGGTTCTGCATTCCTATACACGGTCAGAACGGCCAGGTCCATCGGTTTTAGCCAAACCTTACAAGGTGCCTTTCAAATCAATCAAGAGCAGAAAGTTGATCACCCTGGGAAGGCTTTGCATCCCGAGGTATGTCTGGGAATGCCCGGGAGACTGATGACCGATGTATAAACTGACTCCCGACTTACACATCACGAGGTATGACGGAACACCTGGGGGGCTGAGGACTGATGTATGACAAGAGACCCCAGAAGCTGATCAGTGGAATGCCTCGTTGATAAGATTAGAACCATGGCCGGGGGTCTGAGGCATGGTTTTGATTGTAACACTTGGTTATCAAGCAGATAAGAATTATCTGGTCAGCAGACTCACGTCCCCCCGAAGCCCTAGATGACAAAAACACATTCCTTAGTTTCACCCTTCTTTTTCTCTTTGTCCTCCTAGCCCAGGAACTGGTGCTGTATGATCAGTCTGCCAGTACGAAGGCCGGGTCTTGCCCACTCAGCAGCATCCTGCATTATATTAGCCTGCTGAGGGACTCCGTTTGACAGGATGGTGTTGCCTGACGCAACCGGGCAGCCCCCACAGAGCTGGCTTCCTTATCCGTGAAGTGGGCACAGTCCCACAGACGGCTGAGCCACGATGGCTGAGTGTAGTGCCCACCAGGGCCTGGCAAATGTCCAGTCATGGCTCTCACTCCCATCTGGATCATTCAACCAAGGGCAGGCCCAGTGTCTCCTCCGGGGTAACAGGCCTGATGCTGGGCACACAGTAGGTGCTCAGTGTTTGCTGATGGATGACCTGATCCCAGTTTATCAATCCTTCCATGGCTCCCACCTGCAGGGTGAAATCCCAGCCTCTACATCCTCTCCATGGTGTGGTCTCGGGGCCCTGGTGGGCTTGTCTGGGGGCAGGGGCCTGTACTCACTTGAAGAGGTTAAAGAATCCGTAGACTTCCAGGCACATGCCCAGCAGGGGCCAGCGCAGGAGCACCATAAGCACACCCCCCAGGAAGAAGCTGGTCCCCTTGACCTTGTGCCTCTGGAAGAAGAAGGAACATGTCTTCCTCAGGCCGATGATGAAGGAGAGGCCGGTCAGGAAAAGCAGCTGCAGGAGAGGGAGAGAGTGAAGGCAAACACACCAGGCCGGCTTTCTTCCAGCAGGTTCCATACTCTCCCTCCTCTTGCAAACCTTTTCTCTTGTTGTTCCATCACCTCGAAGAGCTTTCTCCATACTCGCACACAATTCCAAATTCTTTTTCCCCTCTCCAAGCACCTTACTTCATGGGAAATGTTTTTATCTCAGCAAGGCGCCCCCTCCCCCTGCCTTCCTCCCCATCCTGTGTACTCAGTTACGTCCCAGTCCCTAGACAGGCCCTGTATGAGGTTCCTGGGGCCTCCTTCAGCTGAAATGAGAACCCAGGTCCCCAGATTCTCCACGCCCAGCAGGGCTGTCTGCCCCAGCCACCCTCGCCTGCCCAGCCTTGCTGTTCCTCCCCTGGGTGGGCGCAACCAGAAGGAACTTGGGGCTGGCCCTCCTGGCCATGCAGACTTCGGGGGTGTTGGTGGGAACTTCAGGGCTGGGGGACTCACATTTCCAAAGGCCAGGAGCACCGAGTCAAAGTACAGGAGTATTCCGAAGAGGATGAAGAAGATGCCGAAGCCAGCAGTGCCCACACCGATCTCTGCAAAGGGCAAGGAGGTATGGTGGGATGGGCTTTGGGGAGCAGGTTGAGATGCTGGAACTTTGCCCCACCTGCCACTGGCCAAGGGACCTCTGGGGGTGGGAGAAGGGGCGCTCCATTTCCTCTAGGAATCTAGAGGATTCCCAGTCTCAGGGAAGGCTGGGATGGGAAGAGAAAGAAAGGACGGGCACGAATCTGGATTAGCACCGGGAACCGCAGGCCCGCTCTATACGTCATTGACCTCCCGTCCTCACCACGGCTGAGAGGCAGCTCGTGCCACCCTCACCACTTATTTTCAGCTTCCGCTTCTTTCAAATGCCACATTCTCTGGGTCGTTATGGCTGAGCCACCTGGCCCCTCTGTTCCTAGTCTCTTGCCCTTGGGAGCCACTGATGCCTACCCCTGGCCGAATGTGTGTGCACCAGCCCCAGAGGGCCTCAGAACCACCCAGCTGTATGCTCAATTGCCCAAGAGCTCGCCCTCCTGAAAACTTCACTGTCTCTTCCCTTTTCTAACCTGTCCCTGTCCCCAGCTTTGGTGACAAGAGGTGATGACCTCTCACACTTGACTGGGAAATGAGAGTCATCTATCAGGAATATGCCCATTTTTCCACCCAGGAGCCTTCACCCCAGAGGGCACCTGCTCCTTTCCCCTCCCTCCCCTCACCAGTGGGTCCCACCACTCAGCCACTCGGCTGCCTGCTGCGGTGGGAGGTGCCCACACTGACCACAGGCCCGGTTCGCTGTGTGTTTTTCTGTTTTGCTTTGCTCTCGGCACATTCCTTGTCGCTGCAGGAGTTGCTCAGAGCCAATGGGCACAGCCCAGAAGGGCAAGCGACTAAAGTCCTCTTGTTTGGTCAAGGGCTACATTTTGACATTTTGCTACGTATCTCAGATAGCTCCGCTCAAGAAGAGTTGTAACAATAACTGGGCATGAAATTCCTTTTTTGCTCAAACCTTCTCCATCACAAAAACCAGTACATTTTAGTTATCTTCGCCGCTGTGATGGCCAATGACAGTTGATTGTGTTGCTTCATTTTTAAATTAACTTGTTTTAAGTTGTGGTAAAGTCCTCAGTACATAAAATTTACCATTTTCATATTTCTAAGTGTGCAGCTCAGGGGCATCAAGAATGTTCCCATCCTGGGCCTCTCCTGGCAGCCACTGCAGCAGGAGTTCGATCCCTGGCCAGGGAACTTCCCAGCAGACCTCTCCTGCCTCGCCTGCGCGCTGCTCCCCTCAGCAATGTATTTCAGTCGATCTGCCTGTTCTGCTCCTCTCCCTGTCTCTGGTGAATCCTCTCACCACCCCCACCCCTGTGCCTGGCCTACACCCCAGCTCTTATATGCATAAATAAATAAATCTTCCCAAAAAAAAAAAGAACATTCCCATCCTTGTGCCACCACCTTCATCCATCTGCAGAATGATTTTCACCTTGAAAACTGACACTGTCGCCATTAAGCCCCTCCCCATCCTTCCTCCAGCACCTCTAGCCCCCCACAAGCCCATTTCACTTTCTGGCCCTATGAATTTAACTAGCCTTATGTACCTCTTGTAAGCAGAATCAACAGTATTTGTCCTTTTGTGATTGCCTTATTTCACTTAGTACAATGTCCTCAAGGCTCATTCATGTGATAATAGTAATAGTTCATTGTACACATCAGATCTATTGTACACATAGGAACTATTGTACACATATACCTTGTTTTGTCTCTCCATGCATCTGTCAACTCAAGCAACCTCTTTGTTATCATGAAAAAAGCTGATACAACACAGATGAACAGATACCTCTGTGAGACTTTGCTTTCAATTCTCTGGGGTATACACCCAGAAGCAGAATTGCTAGATCTTGCAGGAGCTCTGTTTTTAATTTTATCGCTTTAGAAATTGCCATGTTTTTTCCATGTTTTCCGGATCCTTGCCAACATTTGTTATTTTGCACTTTTTGATTTGTTTCATTTTTGATAGCATCCATGTATGAAGTGGTGTCTCATTATGGTTTTATTTTAAAGATTTATTTATTTATGCATGCAAGAGCTGGGTGGTGGTGGTGTAGGCCAGAGGTGTTGGTGGGGGATGAGAGGATTCACCAGAGATATAGTGGGGAGCAGAACAGGCAGAGCAGCAGGCGAGACAGGAGAGGTCTGCTGCACCATGTAGGAATCTCCTGGCCGGGGGATCGAACTGGCGCTGCAGTGGCTGCTGATAGCTTCATAGGCTGATACTTAATCCCTTGCGCCCCCAGGGGGGGTCCTCATTATGGTTTTGACTTACATTTCCCTATTGATTGGTGATGCTGAGCATCATTTCAAGTGCTTGTTGGCCATTTTTAGATCTTTGGAGATCTTTAGATCTTTGTCTATACAACCCCTTTTAAAAACAGGTCATTTGCTTTTTGTTATTGATGAATAGTAGGAGCTCTTTATACATTCTCGACATTAACTCTTTATATATATTTTAATCCCTGGATATAATCCCAGATATATGATTTGCAAACATTTTCTCCCACTTCATAGTTTGTCTTTTCACTCTGCTGATTGTGTCCTTTGATGCACAGAAGTTTTGCTATAATCCAACATATTAATTTTTTCTTTAGTTGTCCAAGTCTTTTGTGTCATATCCAAGAAATCACTGTTAAATCCAGTGTTATGAAGCTTTTCTGTGTTGTCTTCTAAAAGTTTTATCATTTTAGCTCATATGGTGCACTAAAACAAACTTTGAGTTGATTTTTATACATGGTGTATGGTGGGGGTCCAACTTTATTATTTTCTCTGTAAATATCCAGTTTTCCCAACATCATTTGTTGATGTTGTTCTTCCATTGAATGCCCTTGGCACCCTCTGTTGAAAATAATTTGACCACACATGCCAGGGTTTATTTCTGGGCTCTGTTCTATTCCATTGATCTGTATACCAGTCCCACATTGTTTTGATTACTGTAACTTTGTAGTAAGTTTTAAAATCAAGAATTGTGAAGCCTCTGACTTTGTTCTTATTTTTAAAGATTGCTTTGGGTTTTGGGGGGTCTGTTAAGATTCCACATGAATTTTAGGGTAGAATTTTCTATTTCTGCAAAAAATATCTTTGGGATTTTGACAGTGCTTTCATTAAATCTGTAGGTTGCTGTTAGTAGTAAACAACAACATTAAATCTTCTGATTCATGAATACAGGATGTCTTTCTATTTATTTGTCTCTTAAAATTTCTTTCAGCAACACATTGTCTTTTTCAATGTTTAAGTCTTTTCCTCCTTGTTTAAGTTCATTCCTAAATATTCTATTCTTTTCAATGTTATTATAAAAAGAAGTGTGTCACTTCCTTTTAAAAAATTGACAACTTCAAGTTTATATTATATTATAAACAGTTTTGACACTTGCTTCATTTACCTAACATAGCTAAAGTGACTCCTTTTACAGCAAATTGTATGGTGGGTAGGGAGGATATGGCAAGCGTATCTTTTAAAACTCAATATGTAATACTTTATTAAAAGTGACTTAATTAAAGAAAATCAGAGTTTGGATTAATTTTTTTAAAGAAACATATAGGTAATTTTGAAAGAGAAATTTTTTACCTGTTAATTAACATCTTAGAATTGATCCTTTCAATTTCTTATTGCCATGTTTTTTACCAATAGCTGTTAGAATTAGAGGGGGAATTATTCTGGTTGTTTGGAGGCAGAACTGTTAAAACAAACAGAACTATTGAAACTAGATTTCCCAGCTGAGTTTTATTTACAACAGAAAAAGAAACAACACAATCTTCTTCCGGCTAGGTAGATAATCTCTCATAATCTGTTACTGTACAGAGTTTAAGAGGATTAGGATCAATTCCAGTATAGAAATGAGGCCAAAGGGCTTCTTGTTAAAAATATAAAGATAAAGGGCCTCCCTGATGGCACAGGGGTTAAGTCTCAGCCCTATCAAGCTATCACCAGCCACTGTGGCCTGAGTTCAATCCCCGGCCAGGGAGCTGACTCACATGGCGCAGCAGAGCCTGCCTCGCCCGCTGCTCCCCTCAGCAGTGTACTTCACTCAATCTGCCTGTTCTGCTCCCCGCTCTGTCTCTGGTGAATCCTCTCACCCCCCACACCTCTGGCCTTTTCTTGCGTGCATAAATAAAATAAAATAAAATAAACTTTTAAAAAAAGACATAAAGATGAGATTTATCATTCAGGTTATAACTGAGCCTTGCTCAGCACATAGCCCAAAAACACGCCAGGCCAGCAGGGTCTCCCTATAATCAAAGCTGGATTTTGTTCTGACCCAGCGCAACACCATTTCTCTTAACACGTCGCCCTGCTGCCCAGAATCCATCTTTCGCTCATGACTGACTCCTGCTCCTGACATGCTTTTGTGATCTACTGCAGCGTGTTAGCTACTCCCAGCTCCCTGTAATGCCAGCTGGAACGAAATCGCTCAGAAGTCAGGGCACCGAGCAGGTGCACCCACTGTGTTTTGTCTTTCCATGTTGCATGATTTTTCTGTTCTCAGAGACAATCAGTTGAGATGGAGAATTACATTCCCTCTCTCGTGATGATTTCTTCCAGGCCAGGATATTGTGCTAGGAGACCACAATCACATGTGGAGAGATGCGTTTCCTTTTCACATCAAGAAAAGGACTGTTCCAGACAGAAAAGACATAGTCATGGCACCCAGATGCCACCGTGATTCTGAAGGGGACTTTTTGCTCTGGATGACGTCACTGGGACAACGATGGGGCTGCAATGGGGCCTGAGGGTTAGATGATGGGAAATATGTTCGTTTGAGCCGGGACCAAGTCTTCCTGTTCCTTTTTTTTTTCTGCTTGAAAATTTTTTTTTTTTGCTGAGGTACAATTGACATGTAACATTGTTATTTCAGGTATGCAACATCAATTACAAAAATGTTAACTACAATAGTCTAGTTACTATCTGTGCCCACACATAGTTACAATTTTTTTCTTGTGATGAAAACTTTTACACATATTTCTTTATTCTGAAGGACAAAGGTATTTTAAGTCTTTATCTTATTATAAAGATATCTGTTGTTAGCTTATACCTGCCATCAAAATATGCCACTGACTCTAGTTCTATCTTTTCATGCATCTAGGTAGATGTTTTCATGTAGCGAAATAATGTGAACATTTTATTGGATTTTCGTTTTATTTTGTTAATATATCCCTGTGCCCAACCTATAAACACTTAAAAATCCTCCCTTACCCTTTTTTCAAAAACAGCGTGTTTCTCAAATTCACACTCTTTCCTCCTACACTGGACTTTCTCCTGCAACAATGAGTTGCTGGCTAGTTACTTTCCCTACTCCTGGCAACTCTGCAATGCTCTGCGATGGGCCAGCCTTCTTTATAGGCCACACTCAGCGCTTCCAGCCTTCTCTGGAGAAACTGCACTGTGGACACAAAACCTCGCAATAAAAAGGCTAGACGTGGTGCTTCTCACACACAAGCCTCAGACCCGCCTCTTCTCGCGGAGTCGCTTAGCCATTTCAGTCAAACGACCCACCCGGGGTGTTCCTGAAGTTATTCCCAGGCCTGGCTGGGGTGGGGCGCGTCCCCAGGAGAGACTAAGCGGGGCGAGGCGGACGGCTAGGGCGGCGCGCCCCCTGCTGGAGGGTAGCCCGGCGGTGCGGAGAGCCGCGGGAGGCCGGGCGCTCCAGGGCGCCGCCTAGTGGGCAGCCGGGAAGCGGAGACACCCCTACCCCAACCCCCAGGCCCGGAGGCTGACACGCTGGAGGGGCTCCGGAGCTAACCCTAGTCCCCGGCCTCACCTTGCCTCGCCTCGCAGCTCCAGAGCAGCGGCAGGGAGCCCACTGCCTGCTCCAGCGGCCGAGGAGCGAGCTGCCCCAGCTCCCCACTTGGCAGGCGCAGGAGCCGAAGCCAGGCTCGGTGTCTTTCCTGCCCCAGAAAACAGCCAAGGAAAGCAATCTGGATCCGGCTGCTGGGTCCTTCAGCTGGGTCCTTCTGGACCGCGCTGTGTGGGGAGCCTCAGGACACCATTCACCTCTCTCTCTTTTTAAAAGCAATCATAAAGGGTAGGAAAAGTTGCGAAGCATTTTCCCCTGAGCCATTTGAGAGAAATTGCTGCGGGCTCTCTCTTCACCCCTGAATGCATGGGCCGGGCTGACCATCAAAGTGGACGCATTTCCCACCAACTAACCCTCAGGCCCCACTCCAGCCCCACCCCAGTGATGTCATCGGGAGCAAAAAGACCCCTTCCCAACCACGGTGGCATCGGCGGCCATGGCTGAGTCTCTCCTGCCTGGACAGTCCCTTCCTCCACGTGACCTTGACATTTTTCAAGATCTGGGCCAGTTGGTTTGGCGCTGTCCCTCTGTGTGGGTTTGTCTGATGCTTCCTCGTGACTAGATTCAGGTTCTGCAGCAGCGGCAGCGACGAGAGGTGACACCGTGTTCTTCTTACTGCACCTATAGGGACCCGCCATTTCAACTGGACCCATGATGATGTTATTTCTTTCATTAATTGATGAAGGTGCAGTGTGCCAGGCTCCTTCACTATAAAGCTCCTCTCCTCACCGCACCAGATCCCGCCGGGATGCCCTTCCCACAAGCCTGGCGCCAGGTGCCCCCAGCAGAACCAGCCGGAGCTGGGGCTCTGGGGACCAGCTCCCTCCTACTGAATGGCTTCGGACTGAATTTCGCAGGAAGAGGCAGGAGGAAAATGGGGAGAGGAAACAACAGCAGCGGTTCAGAGTACTAACTGTAACAGTAACGAAACACGTGCCAGGCACAGGCCGAGCACAGGGATTCATTTCATTTCCGTAACTGCCCAGGAGGCCAGTCTGCGGTTAGGCCCATTTCACAAGTGAGCGGGAACACGGACAGGTTAAATCACTTGCCCAAGGGTATACAGTCAGCAGCTGGCAGGCCCAGTGTTTGGCTCCAGCAGTCTGCTTCTAGACAAAGTGCCCTTAACTGGCTCAGGCCAATCCACTTCCGCTCCACAACGGCCACAGAACTCGCTCTTGCTTTGTGAGTTCATGTTGCCAAAGCCAGGGCACAGGCGCCCATCCTACCTGCCGTCTCACCTTCCCTTCCTGTTAGATCCCTTCTCCTGGCGTCCGTGGCCCACTTTCTTCCTGTTGGTCTGACCGCTCTCCTTGCCAGCTCTGCCTCTCTCTCACCCTCCTGGCATTTGAATCACTCAGGGCTTGGGCCCAAGCTCACTTCCCTCCCCATGCCATTTTCACACCTCTTCCAATGTCTTTGAGTTCTCTATTTTTGCGCTACGTATTTATAGAAACATGGTAGAATAGTCGAGAAGGCTCCGATTGAGGTGAGTTTTCCTGCCTCAAGTCCTTGCGCATGGACAACGTCGGTATTTATCTTTTGAGTTCATGCCTCTCTTTGAGCTTCCAAACTCACATCCAGCTGCCGTCTTGAAACATCTGCCTGGTTTTCTCTCTCCAAGGTGTCTTGAATTCAACGGGCCCAAACGGGGCTGCCCAGCTTCCTTCTTAGATCTGTTCCTCCTTTGGCTTTCCCCAAATGAATAAAAATGTCACAGCCAGCCACCCACCAGCTGAGCCTTCCTCACTGCTCCGCCATTCGTTCAAGCCACAGCTAAGTTTTACTGCTTCGTTCGTCTTCCCAAACATCTCTTGAAAGCTGTCCACTTCTGTCCACTCTTAACACTTGATCCAAGTCACTGTCACCTCTTTCTGGGCTCCTATAGCATTTGCCAGTTTCCTGCTTCCTTCCCGTCACCCTCTTTTCCTTTGGCCACCCAGCAGCCTGCGGTGTTGAAAAACACACACTCCAGTCGTAGCGGTCTGCTCGGAACCCTCACGGCTTCCACCTGCGGATGAGGGTCCCGCAGGAGGGGCCAAGGCCCGCTTGTCCTTTTTCATCTCTTTCGACTGTGTCCTTCGCCGCCACACTCCCACTTCATTGCTGCCAAGATGAATGAAACTTCCTGCCTCAAGACCTTTGAATGTGTGGTATCTCCCCATTTGTCATCTGCCTAAGGCGTCCTCACTCTTCAGCTCTCAGGGCAAATATTCATCCCTTCGGGAAACCAGTCACCTTCCATTCACTGACCCAAATTCGGTTCCCTCATTCTCTGTCTCACAGGACTTAGCACATTTTGGTTGATAAAATGTTGGCTCAGGCCTCAGCCCTGTTCTCTCTCTACTTGTGTTCCCTGAGTCTCCCCACACCCCATCTCTCACCCCAGAAGTGCTCCCCCTGTTTCAGACCTCACCCATCTACAGCCTATTCTCAACCCAGCACCCAGAGCGATCTTTTAGAAATATAAAGATCACTCCTTTACATAATAAAACCTTCCAGTGGTTTTCAATCTTAAGGGGGTGAAAATGAAGTTCTTAAACATTCTGGCCTCTGTGACTTCCTGAATAGATCCCCACCATCTTCCATGTTCTTACTTTGCTCCAGTCACATCAGCCTCCTTGTTTTTCAAGCAAACCAAGTACACTAGTGCCTCACGGCCTTTGCACAGGGTGTCCAATGCTTAGAACATCTTTCCCCCTCCAGAAAACAGTTGTGCTTTGCTTCCTCATGTCCTACTGCCTCTTATAAAGGCACCTGCTTGGTGCAGCCCCTCCTGCCCACCTACAGCAGACAGTGGCCCTCCCAGCTCCCATCTGCTGGCCGCCCTCCTTACCCTGTTTTATTTTTGCCCAGCGGAGGTATCCCCACCTGACATAGTGATCTCTTTATCCATCTCTCTCTCTGTCCCTGTCTCCCCCCTCTGCAATGGCAGGTTATAAATGTGTGTCCCAATCACTCTTGTATACTCTCTGCCCAATGCAGGGCTTGGCACACAGTGGACACAACTTGTGCGTGAATGAGTATTTTCTCCAGTTCACAGAGACACTGGGGCTCAGAAGCTTTCAGTAACTGACCCAAATGCAACTCGCGTATTCAGCTCTGCTTGCCTTCCCATAACTGTGCACTATAATTCCCCGATCGCCCAAGGAAGGGGCAGGGTGTTTAGGAATGAGGAGATTTGGGAGGGGAATGGGGTTTGGTTTCTAAGAAGGGACCCAGGACCAAAGAGACCCTGAGTTTGTGGGGGAAAGGTATCTGAATGAGCAGAGGCTTCCTCCATTTGCCTTTGCAGCATCCCTGGTTTAAGAATCCTGAATGCAAAGGGGCCAGCTGGAGTGGTGAACTTGCGAGTTTCTCCAGATACCAGCCTCTGGGGGACCTGAGTGAGGCCCACTCACTAGAAAGCTGGGGAGCCACACCCCCTGACTCCCTAGCCTGGATGATGCCAACACAGCAGTCCAAGTCACTGGCTCCAGAGGTCGCCTCGCCTCAAAAGTTCCCCAGAGAGCAATCTGGGCAGAGAGAGCCAGCGCCTCCCCTGGGTCCTCGCCTGGAGACCCCATTCCAGCCCAGCCCCTGGACAGCACTCACTCTGCCATTCTGTGATGGACACCATGCCGCCGGCTGCCTGGGGGGGCCTTCCGGATGGAAGCTGGCAACAGGTGAGGCGCAGAAAGGACCGAGCTGGTGCATGCTCCGGGCCACTGACCCTTGGTAAATTGTGAAATGAACTCTGTAAATCATTAACTCCCCGCCCCGCAACAGACAGACAGACACACACACACACACACACACACACACACACACACATTAAAGTCTCAGGCTCCCTCCTCCTAATTCTCCCCCAGGCCCCGCCCTCCCTTGGCCCCACCCATATCGCCCTCCCACCAGGAGATCACAACAGCCCACCCTTCCACCTCCTCCCTACCCTCGCTCCGAGCCTGAATTCAGTTCCTCCACAAAACTTGGACTGTGTATGGAAGAACTGGGAATTGGGATTCCCAGGTACCTAACTCGGTTTGGTGTAGAGTATGGGAAGGGTTGGAATCTTTCTCCTTGGAAAAGTCCTACATTCACCTTGTAGTGAAATTTATTGCCTTGTGTAGTACCCATGATGACCGCTAGGGGGAGACAAGGAGCTGGTGTAAAACCTGTTGCTGACAGTCTCTCGGAAGCCCCGGATTCTGGCAAAATCTAGCGCAAAAGACCCCCCCAGGGGACTTAGACACAAAGGGCTTTGACCTCTTTTTGCATCAGCGGAGTCCAGCTTTGGACTCTCAGGTTGAACTTTGGAAGATATAGCCTGAATTTGGGCTTGAGATGGGACAGGACGATTCGAGGAGCCCGGTGCTAACCCAGCCGCCAGCTGTGTAGACTGGGTGTGTGTTTCCTCTGTGAACCTGAAAAAAGAAGGGGACATAGTGGGGAATATTCTTTCTCCAGTTGTGGCACAGTGTTCCCAGCCCCTGAAATGAAGTACATAAATGATGGGACCAATCTGCACACATGATTTTTAAAAAACAAAAATAAGACTGGTTATTAAAGAGAAAGCAAGAATGATTTATAATAAAACATGATATCGCTGAACATATAAGTGCATGGGCAAGACTTACAGGAAGATATATATGAAATAGCTTATCTATCTATTTATCTATCTATAAACCCTCTCCCCGAAAACCCAAGAGGATAAAGGGAGAACACACTAGAATAAAAAGTAATGTTAGGTAAGCAATAACAAACTAAATATACTTGCATGTAAAAAGAAAGAGGGAAAATCTTCACTGAAGCAGGGATAATGTAACAAGGCAGATTAGAGCAGCCAAGTGGAAGCCCGGATGTGAGTGCAAAGGTGACTTTTGTTAAGGGAGCCGCGCCCTGGGGCATGGGTGGTGCTGGCATCTCACAGACAGCAGGTCGCAATCCTGAACCACCACTGTGTGTGGAGTTAAATTCAGCCTGTGGGATTCTCAAAGACCTTGCAGATCATCTATTTCCAACTGGCATTTACTGGCAACAGTGGGGGGTGGATTGGAAAGGGAGACGCTCATGAAGTGGTTTAGAGCAATTGCATGTGTACCCCTAGAATGGTTTAGGAACAATGGGAAACAGCAGACAGCTGCCCAAAACATCTCCACATGTGCACAGGGTGTTGTGATGGGGTAAATCCTTGGGCTGCAAAAGCTTTAAGAATGTAAGGGATGGCGATAATATGACATAATTTCTTAAAACTTTTTGTCAGTGAGATTCCCTGACTTTTAAGTCCCCTCGCTCTCATGGTTTGGCTGTGCGGGGTCGCGTCTCTCTATTTCACTAAGACCCTACTGTATCAGATCTGTTTTCAACCAAATACACAGCTAGTTGGAATGGTAACCCACTGTGTAGACAATGCATGGAGTAGATTATTCAATAAATTTGAGGTGTCTTTATTTCATCTCAGTTTCTCCATAATAATCATCTCCTAAGTTATTGAGTTGTTCATGAAATTTAGTTTTAAAAAGTTGAGAAGCTGGTAAACACTGCCCATTGTGACTGGCTTATACAGTAGGGGGTTGGTCCAGTTGTACTTAGAAAGTCACACAGGCTGAAGGGCCAGTGTTGACTGTGGAAGCCTTTCTCGTGCATTGCTGCCACTAAAGACCAGAAAGAATTTTGCCCGCTTTTCACAGAGACATCTTAAGCTCAAGTTAATTTCCCCAACTTCCCCCAAGTGCTCCGTGTCAGCCCCACTGAAACCACTGGGAGGTTAGAACTTGGGATTGAAAGTCAATGTGCCGTGAACGTCATCCCAGCACCGGGAGACGTTTGACAATTTAGTTATCCCCCTTGTGCCTCAGTTTCATGGATGACAATAGTACCGGTAACATAGAGGTATGTCGGGGATTAGTGAGTGACTACACGGGGGTGCACAGAACTGGGGGTCAGGCACAGAGCAAACACTAGACAAGCCATTGTTATTATTCTTCTAGTATTGTTGTAATCATTACTATTGTTACTAGTATTACTCTAATAGTATTCAATGCTGCTCTGTAAGATTTCTACTTCCATCTTCATTGTGGTTCTTAACTGCTCCCACAGGTCTATAAAACAGTAGCTAGGAACACTGCTCCCCAACCACAGAACCCCTCTGTCCCAGGGACTGGGCTCCCTGGATTGAACCTCTGATAGCAGCATGGGGTACTGGGGCTGTCATCAGAGAGGCTTATCCACACCACACCCTCTTGGAGTCCCATCATGGAGTACAAGGGTGAGGGGCTAGGAGGAAGGAAGAAGGGGCTGGTCTTCAACCAGCTGTTTTTCATTCATTTTCTCATTTGACTTCCTCGAGTGATCCATAAGGTGGTAATTAATGCCCCCACTTCAGATGAGAAAGCTGAGGCTCAAGAATTGTAGTGACTTGTCCAAATCACTATGCGGCTGCAGGGAGGCTTGGGGCTTGGGACACACCAATCCCCCCTCCCACCCGCCCCCCATCAGTCACCCTCTGCAGTCACCCACTTCTGCACTGGAGCTTCACATGCCGCGTGTGGCACAGCCCCGGTTTCTGGCAGCGGCAGGGTCTGCAGCCCCCGCCGCCTGCCTGACCTGCCACAGCCTCTTTAGGCAGCCGTACAGGACCGCGCGCCACAGGGCTCGGCTCCCCAGCAGGCGTTCTGCTGGTTGCTTTTCGTTTCAATTTCCTGTCAGCCCTGCCTTTTGCAAAGCCCAGGCTGGCTCAATCAGAGCGTTGATCTGGGCCGGGAGGTGGAGCAGGCGGGGACCTGCGGGTGTGGTCTTGGAGGGGAGGAGCCAGCCCTTGTTTGTGGGGACAGCGACGCCTAGTGGGCCCTGTGTGCTCACATCCTCCCTCCTCTCGAGCTGCTGGCCCTGAGCAGCTGCAGACAGAGGCAGGCCAGGAGGCCGGCGAGTTCTCTGAGACCTGCTGCGGCCCCGGAGATCTGCGCGAGCCTGCATCTGGCCCCCGCTCTGAGCGGTGCAAAAAGAGCATCAGGGGTTACAGATCTCCGGGGTCGTCGCAAATGCAAAACATGGTCATTTTATTTGCTGGCTTTTTTTATAAAATGAACATATTACTCTACTAGCCCTTTAGCGACAAGAACAGATATCCAGAATGAAAACTCAGACGTTAGAGCCAGGGAGAGGCAAAACCAGGAATCCCTCTCTCCCTATTCTGTTTTTCTTTTAAAGATTTATTCATTCAAGAGCTGGGGTGTAGGCCAGAGGGGTGTGGGGGGGGGGCGGGGTGGAGAGGATTCACCAGAGACAGAGTGGGGAGCAGAACAGGAGGATCCACTGAAATGCACTGCTGAGGGGAGTAGCAGGGGAGACAGGAGAGGTCCGCTGCTCCACGTGGGAAGCTCCCTGGCCAGGGATCGAACTCACGCTGCAGTGACTGCTGATAGCTTCATAGTGCTAATACTTAACCCCTTGCACCATCAGGGAGCCCCCCATTCTGCAGACGCCCAGCTGTGATCCCCCCATCCTGAGCTCACTTTCTCTCTTTACTCCACCCCACCCCATGAAATTTATGAGGCTTCTTGACTTTTATTTCATTCTTAATCAAGAAGCCCTGGTGAAGTCCTTCTTGGTGACTACCAGCAACAGAGTCACTGTACTGGGTGTGAGGACTCAGCACACAGTCCTGTGGCCTAAAGCAGAAGTACAGGGCGTGGCGTCTGATCAAAGCCACCACGCGGGAGTTTTCCTTTCCTCCAGTCCGTCCGTCGGTCTCAGAGACAAATCAAAGGGGAAACACCAGGCCCTGATGCATCGGGACCTGGGCGCAAGCCTGGATCTGGGGTGACCTGGGTCATGAAGATGGCGTGGAGCGGGCCGTGTGCCAACATCCTCCCACCCGTGGGGAAGCAGTGCCCTCCCGGAGGTCTGGATTCCAGCAGGGAGATGTGCAGCCCCCCGCATGGAGGGCAGGAGGGGGGACAGGCGCTTTAAACCCAGCTTTGCCCTTAGCCAGGGAACTCCCAGCCCCAGGCCCCTGGCCCTCCAAATTATGCCAAGACCATAAACTGCTGTGCACCCCGAGCCCGGGCCACCAGCAGACGCCAGACACAGAGAGGGAGACACACCACGCGTACAAACCGTTCGCTTTATTTCCCGTATCGGGTTTATACAAACTGGCAAGATACAAATGCAGAGCTCACTGGGATTCTTCAGGACCTATAGCTAAAAAGAATGCTGTTGAAAGGGGGATGGGAACTCACCTACCTCAGTTGGGGTGCCCCCTCCTCGGGGAGGGGGATTATTGGCTAGAAAGATGCTAAGGGCCTGCTATAGCTGCTTGGTCCCCGACAAGATGGCCTCTGCTTATCTAACCTTGACTCTCTTCTAAGGTCACTTTTATACTAAATAAAGACACTGAGATCATAATTTCCTTGTATGGTTTATTGTCTAATACTAACAAATCAAATTGGCCCCAGTATGTGCATAAATAGATATATGTATATATACGTATATTTAATATTTTTCTTTAGTTTTAAGAGCTGCCAGGTAGGGGGTGTCTAAAGAGGGAAGGAATTGATTCTGTCTTGCTATAGTCAGCCCTGCCCCAAGAACATGCCTCTCACCAGGCAGGGGAGCAAGTGCACACAGCTCATAACCTTGGAAAATCTTTAAAGTGACAGTAGTGGTATTTGATTTCAGCCTCTCGGTTATTGATCAGGGAGGTAATGTGCTAATTGTGAGGCCCTAGATTAGTACCCAAAGCTGTCCCCAGCTGGGTTACTCAGCCCTGGGCAGCCATCTAGGTCCCATTCATTCACAGCAAGATGCTCCAGCCTGGGGAGAGGGCACCATTGATAGTAAATGTCAAAGGTGGGAGATGAGGCTGCAAATGCTGGCCAGGAGCTCTGTGCTGGATTCCAAAACCTTGATTCCCAATCTGGACAAAAGACTTCCATTTGGCCCAAATCCTCACAAGGCAAGAGCACTTGCCTACTTGGGCAGTGGGTAAGCAGTTTAGAATGCTGAGCTGATTAGCTAAGCACTCCAGCAGCAGCTTGCTGGAGGGAAATCCTGGGGGCGCAAGGCTGAGATGTCACACTGGCTATAGAAGCTGACTTCACAGTCTGGATACCAGACTGAGCTACCTTCCCCTTAACCACGGCCCCCAGAGAGAGATCACAGAGGGAGACAGACGCCATAGATGTGACCCAGAACAAAAAGGGAGCAGGTGACAAGGTGTGTGGGAAGTCCAAGGAGCTTGAATGTGTCTGTGCCAGGACCTGCGATCCTTTGGCCTTTGCACCGTATCCCGGGCCTGTCAAGGAAGAGACCTCTCGGCCTGGGCTGTCCCTAAACTGTTTGCCTTTTCCTGCAGGGTGATGGAGTGAGTGATCCAGGAGTGCATGGGGGGAGGGGAGGTGTGCCTGCTTGGGGGTAACTTTTGTGCACACGACTGTAAACATTTCCTTCAAGAGGACTCATAGCCAATGACCCAGAGGGCCATCAAGAGTTGACAGCGTGACCATACCTAGACCAGGACTTCCAAGAGAATGTCCTGCCCTGGCAAGACGCTCTGGGGGGGACCTCTGGGGACCAGCCCTGGGCAGACTGGGGTGGGGGAGGAAAGGAAGCTGCCGGGGCAGAGGGAAGGGCGCAGGGCTGGGACCCAGAGGCAGCCACCTCAGTCTCCTCAAATCACTTGCCAATTCCATTCAGACATTGCACATTTTGAAAATAGATTTGCTTTTATAACAAAAGCGTAAAATAGATCTGTCTTAAAATGTCTTTCCTCTCCTCTTCTTTGGATCAAAGGCATGCGGGCCGCAGCATGCGATTAGGAAGAGTGTGGAAAGCAAAGGAGAGGAAACCGCCTGGACAGGGGTCTAGGGAAGGAGCAGACCTCCAAACAAATATATATATTACATATACATCGTGAATGTGTATAATCATCATAAAACATATATTAAGGCATGTCGAGGAACATAAAGAGCCAGCTTTATGAAATAAGAGATGAGAGGAGGTGGAGGGCAGACATCAGTCCTTGGCATTTTACATGTATTTCTAAAAAAATCACTTAAAAAAAGGAGAGACAGACAAAGAAAGGCGAAGGCATGGAAGGCCCTGAAAAATCTGTTTCTGGTGGATGGAAAAAGGCTGGGGAGGGAGAGGGGTTCCCATAGCCAGTCTGGGGGAGAGAAATGGCAGATATGGGGTGTTTAAGCTGCACTAAAGGAGGAAAATGGAGCCAACAGTCATGTTCAAAAAACCTGCTAGAAGTGAAGCTAGTGGAAGCCCCCAGTCTGGTACCCCTCAGGAGCATTAGAATATCCTAAGCACCTAGAACAGTGCCTGGTACATAAAAGGTGCTCAATAAATATTTGTTGAATGAATTGTCATCTTTACTTGCATATGAACCAGTAACTGTCCCAGCCATGAAGGAGCGGAGAAGAACTGATGGAAGATGAAGTCACTGGTCTTGAGGCCACTGGAGGTCAGGCTGAAGTCTCCAGGTAGCAGTTCCGGCAGAGAAGGCCTAAGGCCAAGGTTTTAGCTTCATTCTCTCTTCTCTCCTCTCAGGCTACATTCATCTCAAGGTGGGTGGAAGGGAGGAAGAATGAGCTCTGCTTCTGTCTCTCCCTGAACAGCCTCTCTTTTAGGTGGGTGGAGGGAAAGCCACGCTAGAAGGGAGTTTTAGGGGACAGCTCAACAGGTCCTCATCTTGGGTGCCCGGGATGCTGGGGAGGGTCCTAGATTCTGGCCTCTAAGCTTAAGACTGCATCCCTCTTCTGGGGCACGCTCTGCCCGCCCACAGCACATCCAAAGGAAGGGGGAGGAGAACAAGTTGTGAAAACGGTTAGGAAAGGCCCCAAGGCTGACCACACCCTACCTGAGACAGGTCTTACTCTCCGCCTCTGAGCCTAGAATGAGGAGGGAGACCCCAGATCCAGACCTAGAGCCATCTCCCCCTCTGCCCCACTCACGTCCTCACCCGCACCTCCACCCCATGCACCTGGGGTGTGCTCCTGCATGCACGGGGAGGGGTGCCCCGGGCCCACTGCCCTGGCGAGGAGGCAGCAGGCCAGGGCTCACAGTCCGGCTCTGCGTTCGCACTACCCCGAGGTTCCACCCGGAAGCCAACCCAGCCCTCCCATCTCTCCTGCTCCTCTCCTGCCAACGTGCCCTGCTGCTTCCCTCTCCTGCCCCTCTCCTTGCACTTCCCCGGCCCCTCCCACCTTCTCGACCTGTCCTCAACACTGCACAGACCCCCCTGGCGCTCTCCGCAGCCAGCCCTGTCCTCTCGGGGCCCTCTCTCGTCCTCTTGTCTTTGGCTCAGGCAGGGTGGTCAGCCTCATGGACCCCGGGAGAGCACTCCTTAGCAGAGACGGGTTGGGGTGCTGGGTTCAGCTGGGGCACTGGGCATGGCTGCTGGGGGAGGGGTGATGGCAGGCGCTGTCCGTTGTGTCAAGAGCGGCCAGAAAGGCAGAGCAGCGTCTTCTCTGGCCCTTGAGTCCTGACCTCAGATTGTCCGGATGTGCTCCCCCCCCAGGGCGTCTTCTCTAAATTCCAGTGGGGTCATCCCAGACCGGGCCCCTGTGGCTCCGGCTTCAGAGGAAGGCGCTCTCTGTCCTGCCGCTCAGGCCCTGGTCTAGGACCGTGTTCGAGGCGTGAAGGCTTCAGAGCCGGGCAGGGCGGGTGCGTGGACACTGAGGTAACCGCTCTCCCCTCGGCAGCACCCCTGGCCCCCAGCCCATCCCCAGGAGAGCGCCGGGCCAGGGGCAGGGTGGGGCTCCGGGGCCTCGGGTGGCCAGAGGAGGGCTTCAGAACGTGGCTCTCTGGAGCTTCCCAGCATCGGCCTCGGCCAGGGCTCGCACTAGAGAGAGAAACAGGTGAGGACGGGAGGCGCAGAGGGGCCGTGCCTCCCGCCAGCCTCCCCCAGGAGAGGGGAGTCTTATTTCATAAAAACTGTGAGGAAGCCCACCCCACTCCCTAACCTGACAGAGGAGAGCAAGCGAATAGAAGTTGCGTTTCCACTTGCCTGACAGTGAGGGCGGGGTGCTGGGGCGAGGGGAGGACACGAGGCCTTTGCCTACAGTTGTCCAACGTTATTTTAATTTACAATAAGGTCTGGGAGAAGCCAGATCGGGAGAGACAGTTTCTGGGGGCTTCTCAGGCAGCGCTGCTGGGTATCTCACCAGAGAGGCCCGTGGGCCGGCAGGGGCAGCGTGGGGGCTGATGTCCCCGACAGGGACAGGTGCGGACTCAGCACGGTGGCCGGCTTGCCTCTGGAGAAGCAAAGCCCGAGGGCTCCGCAGCCCAGGAAGCAGCTTGCCCCGGGCTCCAGCCAGCACTGCCCGGGGCATGGGGGCTCAAGCAGACGGGCGAGGGGCCAGCGGCACGGGGCGCAGGGGAGAAGCCGTGCCAATGCAAGGGTGTGGATGGCTTGATGGGGGTGAGGAGGGCCCCACCGCCCGGGGGATGAAGTACAGTAGAAAGTGCTTACGTCAGCGCTCAGACCCGCATGGCATGGCTGCTGTCGGTGCCCCGGAGGGATTCAGGCGACAGGGGGTTGGCTGGTGGAGTCGGGGAGGCAGGGGAGGTGGGAGGGCTTGGGGTGGCACATTGCACTGGAAACAGAAATGAACAGGGGAGTGAATCGGGTGGGAGGGCGGGGGGCAGCGAGGAGCTCGGGTGCCCAAAGCGAGGCGGGAGGCAAGCGTGAGGCGGCGGAGCTGGGGACTTGCCGAAGCAGAGGCGAAGCTGGCCTCACACCCAGGCCCCTGGAGGAGAGCGGCTGGGCACGCCTGGCTGAACCCCGGCTCTGTGGAGAACCATGGTGACCCTGGGTGAGGCCTGGCATCCCTGTCCCATCTGCACCCCGGGAGTCACTAGGGTGAGGATGAGGGTGGCACCTCGTCTAAGGCGATATCAAAAATGATAATGACCAAGAGTTCGTAAAATCACACTAATCCATGTCACAGGCCCCACGCTGGGGTTGGATGCAGGGGTCACTGAGTTCATCCGTTCTGTGAAAATGGAGGCTTCTAGGCCCAGAGTGAGTTGTGTCAACTCAGACGTGATCACGGGTCTCAGAAATACCTTCTTTCCCCACAAGCAACAGAGAACCCCCCTCCGTCAATCCAGTAAAGGCAGATTTCAACTCATCCCTGAACAAAATCATCACCAGCCTTAAAGTGGTGACGTTTGAATTAATGAGATTTTAATCTATTATCATTATTATTCCACGTGGAGAAGAGCGAAAGGGAAGGACAATAAGATGGCGTCAGGTTGTTGGGGCCAGCGAGACGGTCTCCTGACCCGGCGACCTCAGTGCAGTGGGCAGGAGGCTGACCTGGGCGTCCTCTCAGCTCCTCAGAGGAGCACCAGGCGTCAGCCAGGCCACACTGCGCCCTGCGGCTCCATGGAGAGAGGCCCCCTGGCCCCCTGGCGTCGCACACCCTGATTCTTGCTCCCCCCCAGCCCGGGCCTCACCAGTTTTCCTGCCTTCCGCGCAGGAGAAAGGGTTGTGGCGGTTCCCAAGGCTCGTGGTGGCTCCCAAGGAACCGCCCACAGGCAGACACCCACCTCTGCACAGAAGACGCGGTGCCCCCACAAACAAGAGGGTGTCTGCCCATGAAGTACCACAGCGGTGCCTGGGAGCCAGAAAACCTTCTCTTGACATCCAGGGCACACAACTCAGACGTGTGCCTGACACATGACCCACACACTTGAAACTTCCCAGGCAGACTCATTCACTAGGCAGGGAGTGTCTCCAGAGAGCGGAACAGACGTCACGACACACGTGCAGTGACCTTTTTATAGTTTCCTCATGGAAGAGCCCCTTGGAGTCCAGTGGCACTGATTTATGCGCAATTCTAGCATGTGTGACCTGAGGGGCTTTTAGTCCACCTCGGCTAGAAACAGGAAAGCCAGAAGACTGAGGGGCCACTGCCATCTATAAGAGGGCACACTGGAGGGCTCCCCTGGTGGCGCAACGGGTTAAGTGCAGCGCTGTGGAGCTGTCAGCGGCTGCAGCGTGAGTTCTATGCCCAGCCGGGGAAAACCCCACATGGTGCAGTAGACCTCTCCTGCCTCGCCCACTGCTCCCCTCAGCAGTGTATTTCGGTCGATCTGCCTGTTCTGCTCCCCACTCTGTCTCTGGTGAACCCTCTCACCACCCCACGCCTCTGGCCTGCACCCCACTGTATGCAAAAATAAAATACATCTTAAAAAAAAAGAGGGCACACTGGAGAGGGAAGCTTTTGCGAAAAAGGAGACATACTAACAGCTTGGGAGCACTTCCAATAGATCTGTATTGATTAAGCCCCTAAGGGTGTTCCTTCAACTGGAGGTCTGCAAAACCGGGATATTTGCAACAATCCCATATGAGCAAGAGCAAGAGAGATTCATTTTGTGGAGCATGACCTCTTTGCGAAGGTAGAGAAATACTAAATGTCTGTTAGGAACAGATCGATGAGATCAGTTCAGATTAACATGTGCAGTGGACGTGTGGGAGACACGAGTGTGTGATCTGCGGGCACATCATCACACGTACTCACACTCATGAGATCGCGTGCTCCCCCATTCTGCACACACAGACATATATTCACAAATACTGCAGTATAAACACTGTACGGAGAGTGTACTCAAAAACATTACATCAGGGCCTCCCTGGTGGCGCAGCGGTTAGGTGCTGCGCTGTGGCGCTGTCGGCAGCAGTGATGCGAGTTCGACGCCCGGCCGGGGAGATTCCCACATGGCACCGTAGACCTCTCCTGCCTCGCCCGCTGCTCCCCTCAGCAGTGTATTTCCGCTCATCTGCCTGTTCTGCTCCCCACTCTGTCTCTGGTGAACCCTCTCGCCGCCCCATGCCTCTGGCCTGTACCCCAGCTTGTATGCATAAATAAATAAATCTTTAAAAAAAAAAACCAAAAAAATCCCAACATTACATCATTCCTTAAACTGCAGAAGAAGCCCAGCAGACATAAACATGTGTTTGTAGACACGACCTGCACCCGAATATCACACACTCACACGCACACACACCTCCCTGCTAACAGCTCACCAAACACCACACAATGGGCTTCCACATGGCATCCCCCCCACACACAGGCGTGCACACTCGTATATTAAACTCTACTACCTCCTCACCCACACAGCACACCCCCGAATGCACCAGTACATGTGTATCTACCAACCTTTCCCAATATGGACACTGCATGTGACACCAGGCCACACGTACAAACCCAGATGCTGCATCTTCCCATGCCCGTGCACTGGAGTCTGCACACGCCAGGTGTGCCAACCGACACCCCACACTCATCCTGACCTCACTCATCCCTGCCCGCCTGCCCAGGCCACACTCACCCTGCCTGCCTTGCCAGGCCGCACGCCCACACTTGGGCGCTAACTCTACATCCTGCGCCTGCCGCACTGAGCTGGTGACCTGTGCACGCAGGTCTTGGGCATGGGCCCCCCAACGGCACACGTGCCCGAGGAGCTGCAGTGACTCTGGGAGTCTGGCCAGGGGTGGCGGGGACAGTCAGCTAAGGCTGAGGCCTGGCCCTGCCACAGCCATTTTTTAAATAGTTGGGGTTTTGGCAAAAGCAAGTTGACCATTTACTTTCAGCGCACAGACCCTGAAATGTAGCCTGTGTGTATCGAGGGGGAAATCTGAGCGGCCAGGGTGGGTTTGTTTCCTTGGAACCTTGGGCTGGGAGCTGCGGTGGAGAGCACAGGGGCGGGGCAGGGAAGAGGGAAGTTGCTAAAACAGTGTTGTAGGCGCCAACCTTAGGAACAGGAAGCCGCCTTTTGCCCAGAGCATGTGGAATTTGATCTTTGGAAGGTTCAAGTTCATTTTGCAGCTAAACTACAGAGAGGAGGTCGGACAGAGGCCTCCTCGTAGCCAAACTGGTTCTGCTGCCTCTGGCGGCAGGCTGGGCGCTCAAACCCATCCCTTCCCTGCCCAGGTGAGAGAGCCTCTCTCTGAAGTAACTGCGGGGCCTCCCTGGCCACCAGCTAAATGTCCGGGGTATCCTAACTACCAGTAAGGCTGCCAAGGACTTACTGAAATCCCCTTTGCTATAGCTAAACCCCTCTGGCTTCTGAAAACATGCATGTTTAGAAGTGAGGAAAACCACACACACGGCCCCTACTTCCACTCTCGCTATTGCTGTTTCAACGAGTACTTGGCTTTCAAGATGTGGGCGCCTCTCCAGGCGGCCGGGTGGGCTCTTCCCAGCGCCAGAACGGTGGGGGGCGGTGCACCCCAATCCTGTCCTCGCTCCGCCACAGGGGTATTTTGATTTGAATGAGGAAATGGAGCTTCAGGGAGCCAGAACTGGGGCTGTCCCGAATCACCACGGCCAGCGGCCACACCTCCCACTCCTGACCTTTGGTTGCCTGACTCACACCCCTTCTTGCCCCCTCCCCCAGTCTCCACCGCAAACCCTATGTCTGTCGGGCAGGCATCGCCCTGGGAGTCCCCCTTACTGGGCCTGCGGAGCCCTGTTCTTGTGGCCTCAGCCCTGTCCTGTCCTGAGGCGGGGGAAATACCTGGTGCCCCGGCCTCACCTTCAGCCCTCCTGTCACAGCCTCGCTTTCCTTCCTCCCCCTTTTGTGCTCCCCGACTCGGGGGTGGCATCCCAGGTGGAGACGCACCAGCGGCTGGCTCTCCAGTGGAGTCAGAGCCTCACACTCATCCTTTTCTGCTCCTTAGTAAACTGGGTTTGGCTCAGCGGCCAAGGTGGTGACGGTCGCCCCGCGTCTGGGAACCCCAGCCTTTCCCTTTGTCCTCTTTCTACTCACACGCAGCAGGAGCGGGAAGCGAGAGGGCCCGGAATGCCTGTCCCCTCCACACCGGGAGGACGTGATCTTTTCCAGTCAGGCTGGCGCGCGCCCTTTTCCTCGGCCTTTCCCAACCTGCCCAGGAGGACGCCTCCCCGCCCTCCGCACAGCCACTGGCCTTTCCTGCCTAAAGCACTGGGAGGTCATCGGGCGTTGGGCCTCTGGTGCTCCTGGCTCTGACTCCTCTGTGCCCTCCTTCCCCCCACCTAGCACGGTGCCTGGTGCTCAACAAATGCCCTCCTGACTTCCAGGAGCATCTCCCGGCCCTGTGCTCTGTCCTGGCCCCTGGAGCGCCGAGCCTCCTCCCCTGCACCTGCCAGCTGCTCTCCCTGGCAGAGCGAGGCCCAGCCCCTCTCACCAGACAGCATGCGGCCGCGGCGGGAGGCCTCGGTCGCCAGGGCACAGGAGATTTCAATCCGCTTCTCCTGCTCCTGCAGCTGGCTCTCTGAGTCCTGGGGCACGTCCACAAGGTCCCCCTCGCCGACGGGCACCACGTTCTGCATGCTGAAGAGGCACAGACACACAGACATGGGGGAGGGGACGGATGGTCCAATTGGCTTGAGGGGGCCTGTGGTCCGAGGGCAGGGGAGGCCGGGAGCCTGTGCACGTGCAGCCTCTGGTTCCCAGCAAGGCTGTCCCCAGGCGTGAGTGGGGCCCTGGCAAAGCACGGGTTGGGACCCCTACCCGCAGTGCTTTAAAATCAACGAAAATTTCAAGTGAACCTCTGGGGCAGCCTTAAGGGGAAAGGAGTCGCCAGCGGGGAACCTGTCTGTCTGTCTGTCTTGACGGCAGGTCCTTTTGTGCCGCCGGCCCGGCCCGTGACTGGCCTGCCTGTGCTGGGCTGGGCCGCTGCCTTAGCCGCTGCCTCCACTTGCTCTCCACGGGGGCGGCTCAGGGCCCCCAGCGACAGGGGCCCAGGTGGCCCAGGTGCCAGGGCGGGCAGAGCCGTGGCGCTTGCCCCTGGCCTGTTACCTGGACTTGGCGATGAGCGTCTTGATCCTCTCCACCTTCTTCTGCTTCTCTTTCAACTCCTCGGGGCTCAGGGGGGCATCGGGCTCCAGGTCAATGTAGCGCTCAGGGATGAGGACTTTGTCTGGGGTGGAGAGCTGTGGGGGGCTGCAGTCATCCCTCGGCACCCCCCCCCCCCCCCCCCCCCCCCCCCCCCCCCCCCCCCCCCCCCCCCCCCCCCCCCCCCCCCGCCCCCCTACCCCGGGCTTCTCTCCCTCTGCCCCTCCTGGGCTCCACTTACCTCCTTGTGGATGTCCACGTCATAGTGCTGGGGCTCCAGCTCCATCTTGCGAAGCCGGGCGATCTCCTCCCGCGGCGTCTCGTAGGCCTGCCCGCCAGGCTCCTCCGCCCGCAGGGCCGCCTCCAGGTTGGAGATGTCCGCCTCGTGGACGCTGCGGTGACGGCGCACCTGGGGGCCAGCCCCGCGGTGAGCGCTCAGGGCTCTCCAGGCTGCCCTAGCCCCCGTGGGCTCACCGCTCCCCTGCTCCACTCTCCCCAGCCGCCCCCACCCCTGCCCCCCCGCGCCCCGCGCCCCGCGCCCCTCAGAGTCCTTCTCTTCCGCGCTGCGTGTCCAAAGTGCGGCCACCCGGAGCGGCCGGAGGTAAAATTTTGCCGCTATCTCTCATCGGTGCTTGTGGCTCCCCACCCTCTGGACCCTGGATTCGCATCCTGGGCCTGCTCTTTGGGGCTGGAGAATCAGGACATTGATTTCTAATTGTGACATTTTCTAAACGTTCCCATCCACCAGTCAGAATGGGCCTCCCCGGTGGCGCAGCGGTTGAGCGCTGCGCTGTGGAGCTGCCGGCAACCCGCGATGTGAGTTCGATGCCCAGCCCAGCCGGGGAGAATCCCACATGGTGGGGCAGACCTCTCCTGCCTCCCCCGCTGCTCCCCTCAGCAGTGTATTTCTGATCTGCCTGTTCTGCTCCCCACTCTGTCTCTGGTGAACCCTCTCGCCGCCCCACACCTCTGGCCTGTACCCCAGCTTGTATAAAAAACAAACAAACAAACAAAAAAACCCATCCGCCAGCCAGAATATGAACCGTTTGAGGGCAGGATCCGCAAATAGTAATTTTTCTGCATTTCTGAAATTTAGTGGAAAGAAAAATCAGGCTGACGTCTTAGACGTCAGGCCCACACTTAGTAGCTGTGCAAGCCCAGAATCCCTTAATTGCTCGTAACTTTGTTCCCCTGTCTCTAAAACAGGGTTAAGCATCCCTAACCAGCATCGCTGAAAGGATGAGAGGCGGGAACGAGGGCAGGACGTGTGTCTGCACTGTGCCAGCGCGCGAGCGGTCACGTGATCCTCGCTGCACCCAGGCTGATGCCAAACACTCAGAAAGTGGTCTAAAGCCTGTTGACGTGAAGGCTGTTTCTGGATAGTTTTGTGCTATTCTGTATTCGCTGAATTGTGGTAATTTATTTCAACCAAAGTAAGGCATTCCTTTTTTGTGAGTTTTTCTTGAAACACAAATAAGGAAAGACTCGTGGCAGTACCTCTCTTCCCAGTTTTCCTAGGTGCCCGGCATGGGTCCTCCCCAGCCCCTTCCTCTCAGACACCTCCTTCCCCCCCCACCCCAAAAGTGGCCACACCTGGGAGGGCAGCGCTGGCAGAGGCCAGGAGTGGCGGGTGGGTGGACTTTACCACTTTGTAGGTGGGCCGGGGGCTCGGCTCAGGGGCCGGGCTGGCTGGGAGCTGCAGGCTCCTCCGCTTCTCCTTAATGGACCCGCTCTGGTGCCGCCGCATGCGGTCAATCTGCTCCTCCACGCTCATCTTGACCTTGCCCTCGCCCGGGAACACAGCACTCTTGGGGCGCTCCTGCTGCGGTGGGAGAACAGGACTCTGGCCATTGTTTCACCCCCCGCCCAGCATTTTCACCTCCTGGTACCTTAACATTTCCCTTCCCTGGAAAGCTTGCCTGGAGCGGGTTGGCTAGCGCTCCTGCGGACGTGGATCCAAATCCTAACCCCCGGTCCCCGTGAGTGTGACCTTATTCGGAAATGGGGTCTTTGCAGTTGTAATTAAATTAAGGATCTCAGACTGAGATCATCCAGAATTCAGGTGGACCCTAAATCTAACAGGGGGTGGTCCTACAAGAGACAGAAAAAAATAAGACACACAGAGTAGAGGGTGACGCAGGTACAGACAGATTGGGATGATGTGCCAACAAGTCAAAGATGGTCAGAGAGAAGCTAAGAGAGTGGTGTAGAGGGGGTGGCCTCTTAGAGCCACCCGGAGGACCAAGCAAGCTGGCACCTTGACTTTGGACTTCTGGCCTCCAGACTGTGTGCAAATAAACTTCTGTTGTTTCAAGTCTTCAAGTTCATGGTATTTTGTTAATTTTCTAGCAGCCCTAGCAGTCGAATGCACAGTTGACAAGTGGTCTTGCTGCCTCTGCATTTCACTGCAGGAGCACGAGCCTAATTTTGTTAAATGTTCTCTTATCTCCATGGCGCCCACGCTCCTGTCCCCTGACGCGTCTCCCCAGGGGTTCTCACCCTCCCTGTCGCGCGCGCTCTGCCCTCCTCCTCCAGCCGTGGGTGAGCAGAGGGCCCCAGCTCAGCCCTACAGGCCCATGGTGCTGCAGGGAGTGCTCACCCGGGAGGACAGCCCGTTGGGGAGCCCATTGGTGTTCCTCCTCAGCACCCTGGAGGCGGCCACGTCTTCGTCAGTGGGCGACTTGGTCCGAGGGGGCACGATGCCAACTGCAAGGTGACAGAGCAGCCACTGGCCTCATGCCCAGGAGGAAGGCAGGGAGGGGGGCTGCTTCCCCAGAGGCCTAGTCCCCCTCTGCTTTGGTGGACACACAGGCTGGGGTCACACTCTCTGGGGCGGAGGAGCACTCCCCTGGGCTCCTCCCTGACCCAGAGACTCACAAGAAGAGGAAGGAACAGGAAGTACCTTTGTTGAGCGCCGCCTGCTTCTCCGGCTCCACGTCTTGCCTGGTGGGCATGAGGCTGACGTCTCTGGAGGTGTCCAGGGGTGAGGCCTGGTGGGAGTCTTTCTTGCTTTGCTGGGGAGGAAGGGCAAGAAGATGGCTGATGCTAGAGTGGCTGCGGGAAGTCTGGCCCCCAGTGACATTTCTTTGGCTCGCACTGGTTGGAGTGCAAACCCTTGAAAATACTGGAGGGAAACTGTGCCAGGTGGGCAGTGGGCAAGGGCGTGCGGGAGCCTCTCACCGTGCCCCCTCCAGGTTGGCCAAAACCAAACCATCTTGGAGAGTGAGGGCTCAGGCCTCCTGGAGGCCCTCAGTTGAGGCCCATCCGCTTGGCAGCACAGCCCTGCCGGGAGCGAGAAACAAAGAATGACCAGAGGAGGGGCTCCCCGGCCAGCGATCTCTGGGGATGCTGGGATTCCACCCAAGACTTGAGTAAAAGAACCAGGATTCTGGGGGAAGGGAAAGGCACTTAGCTTGTGGGCTCGAACATTATGAGACCAGAAGGGAGCTTGGAGCCCCACGCCCACCACCCTGTACAGTTCAAAACTCTAGGGCAGCACAGAAAGAGTGAAGACGGGGCTGGAAGTCACAGGGCGCGGTAACTTCCACCTCCTTCCTTCCTTGTTCATCGGAGGGAACGGTGCCTGCTCCGGGCAAACCGTCAGGGGCCAGGCAAGTGACCAGTAGCTGAGTCTAGATGAGAACGTGGATTTCCCAGTTTTAGGCACAGGACTCTACTCACCAAGCACATCTAATTGCTCCTCTCTC